>RJWM01001014.1:0-173242 GCA_004363535.1 Dasyprocta punctata
AAAAAAAAAAAAAAAAAAAAAAAAAAAAAAAAAAAAAAAAAAAAAAAAAAAAAAAAAAAAAAAAAAAAAAAAAAAAAAAAAAAAAAAAAAAAAAAAAAAAAAAAAAAAAAAAAAAAAAAAAAAAAAAAAAAAAAAAAAAAAACGGTAACTATAGTTTATTTGAATCATGATTCCAGAGGTTTTAATCCACATACAGCTGGTATCAAGGCAGAGACGACACGGCAGAGCAGAGGAAAGCTGCTCGATCCATCGCGGTCAGAAAGCAGAGTCAGCAAAGAGCTCCATCCTCCAAAGGCACACCAGCAGTAAGACATTTCCTCTCCCCGGGCCTCACCGCCTGCGGGTACACTGAGCAATGATGAGTTCATGGAGGGATTAGTGCACTGGTGAGTAGATTGCCTAGTGACTCAATCACTCTCAGGAATCTTAACTTGTAGACACATGAAATTTCGGGTGACATTTTGATCTAAACCGTGCCATACAAAAATGTCTATGCTACTAAAAAGCAACAGGTATAGAGCCCCTTCGCTACCTTTTCTCAAAAAGACATATGTGCAAGGCTGCCCATTTATGCTCTTGATCATTTAAAAAAAAATCTTGGAAAATATTATTTCATAAACATTGCAGTGAAATTGCACTAGACTTTAGGTTTAATGGATCCCGGATGAGTCTTGGACACTTCTCGTTATTCATCATGTCTCCATGCCCTAGGACAACCCACAGTCAGTTCAGTTAAAGCTTTGCAGTGTTGAGGAAGAGAAAAAACAACCGGCTCATTCTCAGCAAACAGGTAGGCTCTGGAATTGGATTTTCTCAACCATTGTCACTGGTGGTGTTTTGTCAGTCACAACCTCATCTGAGCTTGCCTATTTCTCATCAGGACCTCTACTCACCCTTGGCAGGGGTCTTACAGGGATCGGTGTCCAGCTGTGATTTAATACTGAGGTGTGTGAGCCTGCATGCTTACAGGACACGTATGCAGAGCCATTGGTACCACAGGGAACAAGCCTGGGTTCCCATCTCATTAGCTGTAGAATATTAGAAACTGGCCAGGGCCACTGTGACCTGAACTCTGATCCTACACTTCCTTTTTTAGAGATGGAGGGCACATTCTACATTCTCATTTCTACACCACTGCAGGGAGTCATTTATACTCTAAACTTCGGTGCTGCCATCTGATCAAAGGGAATAAACAGACTTACGACATTTGAGATGCACTAACATCTGGCAACTGTGCACACACTGACCCATTACCATGAGCGTCAGTGATGCTTGGCCAGTCATATTTTCCATCACTCTTTAAAACTGTGATCCTGCTCTAGAAAAATAAATTTATCAAGCTGTTCTTCACAGGCTGAGAGCATTTCACGCTGGTTGGTTTCAAATTTAGAAGCCGCCTCTAAACCAGGTTAAAGCACTAGCACAAAATGGTTTTTGCCCAGCTTTGGCCAGCTAAAGACCTCAAAAATCAATGCTCTCTTGTGCCTCCAAACAGCTTCCACAACTACTGAAAGTGAATGAACAACAGTTACTTTCAGCAATAATTACATTAGTTTTCCTTTGCTGCTCTCTAACAAAGCCCAAACTTAAAGAAACAAATCCTTACTATCTTACAAGTTTTGAGGACTAGGTTTTCAAAAGCAGCTAGCTAAGTAGTTCAGTTCGCAGTGTCTCATGAGGCTGCTTTATTCAGCTGACCTCTGGAGGGTCAGCTTACAAGATCATTCACATGTTTGCTGGCTGGTACATCCAACTGTTCTTGGATGTTCACTGAAAGCCTTAGGTCCTCACCACGTACTCCTCTCTGCACAGCAGTTTAAATGTCACTGCAATGTGTGGTTGGCTTCTTCCAGAGCAAATGACCCAAGGAAGCACAAGACACAATAACTGGTACTGAAAGGACATACCATTACATCCTCTGCTGTCAGAATGAAGGGCCTTAAACATGCTTTCATGACTATCAGAAAACTTGTAGACCTATTTGACTCTCACCACACTTACTGTACTCTAGAAAATATTTAATGGGATGTAAATTATTTGTATTTCATGTACATCATAGGTCAGTTTAGGTCAACGAGGTTAGAAAATCTCATATTCCTCATCCTATAGATGAGATCATTGAGGCTCAGAAAGTTTAAGATACTCACACAAGGATGTGGTAGCACTGAAAGCCCAAACCAATCATCTCACGCTAGAGACAAAACACTCTTCATTATTGAAAATGAAGGAAAATTTCTTCAGTTAAAATCTTAAAATTTTTCTCATGGAAATTGATCATCTATACCTAGACTATATAGTAATGATTGGATCAACCAGAATATTTTTGACAAATCACAAAGATGAAGAATTTATTGCCTATGGATCAGGATCAATTGTGACAGGTAAATCTAACTCTACAATAAGCTGCTACATGGGTTGCAGTTCATTCTTAAAAGACATCAACCCCAGAAGAGTACTTTTCAAAAAATGAGAAATAGTAAAGAAGCTTAGCCATTTATTCATCTAGGGACGTTAAATGTTCTAAGAGATTCCAATGGAGTCTGGTGTGAAATTATCTTGGTATAATTTTCACCCCTTCTATTTTTCATGCTCTCAGATTTATTCCCAATTATCTCACAAATACGAGGGAGGAGCAGCCCTGTTGAGAAATAACTTACGCTGTCATTTAAGAGCTGTTTTTCTGCCAGCAATGGCTGGAATTTAATTTACAAGGGGGTAAAATTACAGCTTTGGAACAAATCAGAGCAGGAGGTGTGAGAGTCAATGATCCAGATCAAGGCTTCAGTAATAGGCAAGAAAAATGTCAGGAAAATGTTAATAAGATAGACGAAGGGGGAGGTGAGACAGAGGGAGAAAGGAAAAGAAGGTAAATTGGGAGGATTGAGGAGAAGAGGGAGGAAGGCAGAATAATGGTCTCACTTTTGTGCAAAAGTTTTCAATGGCGTCTCATTTTCTACAGGAAGAAGGGACCAAATATTATCTGCCATTGTTACCTGTCTCCAAGAGGGCTACAATCTGAGGGATGCCAGAGCCTGCCATTGGCTTGGAAAGATGTTTGGAACTGAAGGGAGATTTTGGAGGCATAGTATGGAATCATTTCCCATCCAATCATCCCTTACTGTTTTAGATAGTAGAAGTTTTAGGCTGTTTGAGGGAGATATTACTCTAACTCAAAAATACCTAATTAAAATCTCAGCAGTATATCAGAAAGCTGAAGGTAATATGTTTGCTCATCAAATTATTATAATGGAGATTAAACAAAACGGAACAAACAAAGCATTGGCACCACATCATTGCTAGCTATCATTATTATTATTATTACCGGTATAGTAGGTTCTTGATGTTCATTATTTCAACACATGCTCCAAAGTTGGAGAAGAATGTGTAGCTCAAATGACATACAAATGATACATAAATGAATGCTCAACACATGTCATCAATGTAATCACCCTAGGATATAAACAAATGCAAACATAAAGCCAAGGAATGACAGATGGACACCCAAGTATCACATTTAACAGATAAATATTGGGTACAGATGACTAATGTTTGAATCAGAAAATCAGACAAATTTACTTATGCAGGCACAGCCACTATGATGGAGAGGAACAGGAAGACTACTTCAAAATAGATGCAAGCAATTAGACTGAATATGTCTTATTCACTGTCCCAGATGCACAAATCAGAGAGCCATTGCCTGTCTTCTAGATTAGATTGGGGAAATAGGCATACTGAGGGGAAGAGATACATTAAATGAGCTCTTTGCACATTGAAGGGAACCTCTAGGTTCCAAAGAAGTGTTTCCACATTACTGTAGTTTCATCAAGAAATTCTGAATATTCTCACCCTAAACTGGCCTCAATTCATTAGAACTTCGGTCTTGGGACAGGGACACCTAGGCACAATTTAAAATTCTCTAGATTTTATATGGCATGTACTCTATAGCAAATAGTTTGCTTTAGCGATGTGTTTTCTACCCTTTGTCAAGTATTCTTAACTGGGTAAGTTATTACCATATGGAAGCCTATAAAACCACATTATAAGCAAGTTATACCTAAAGCACTTAACTAAGCACTTCATTGTATTAACAGTTATCTTATTCAAGCAAAGGTGCAGACTTATAGTCTAAAGATTTGGTTTTCCATCCCAATTCAACCACTTTTTAATGAAATATTCTTGACTCTAATATCCACTCTAAAGCTCAGTTGGCACATTTTTTAAATGCAGTAGTAGATTGCCTCTGATGCCGAGCAGACCATTAATGGAAATATGTCAAAGCACTTTGAATTGTTTTGTCCATAGGTGTGACATGTTGAAGGGTTTCAAATGCATTTTAATTTAACTAAAAAGTAAAAATACCTTGAAAAAATAAGCAAAGAAAAAGAAATCTTCAGTATTTTCACTATATGTGACAGCGAAGCACAAAGAGAAAAAACAAAAAGGCGATACCTTTCTCTTCCACTGAAAAATCCATTAATTTTTCATGATGCACTCAGGCTCGGAGATACTGCACACATAAGAGAGTTTTTCATTATGTAGTCTAAGGGCCAAATATGTGGGAATCAATAAGTTGCCAAACAATTGGGTATTTCATACAGATGCAAAGTCACTATATTTATTCTTCATTTTAAAGTCAGGCTGAGTCTACCACAAGTATCTCCCTGCAAATGCTTTTCTTTCAAAAATGAAACAAAAGATACACTGCTGCTTAGAGCTTCAAGGTCTAGAGTAGCTACGTGCTCCTTATTATAATTCCTTTCTTCAAAACAGGCATGTTGTGTCCCTGAAGGACAAGCCTTGTGTTCACTCCGCTCTCTGAATTGATTAATGTCTCGAGATGTGATGTATATTTAAGCCCGAATCGTGGCCTATTAGCAATTCACGAACCATGACTGCACGCCAGGCTGTGCTCCACTCCACTTTGCATTACAAAATGTTTATAAATCTGTCCATATTCCCAGAATGTTATATAAACACGTCAACAAGTCACATGTGTATTAAGGGAAGGGAAGTAGAAGGTTATGAATTTATCACAGCCTCGGGCTGTTCTGTGACAAATTAAATATCACCCTGGTCACCGAGGTTCATTCTTCTGGGAAGATGAACTATAGACTGATTGGACCCTTCTTATTGGGGACAAGTTAGCAGCTCACCCAGTATAATCTGTATCCTGTACTAGAAGGAAAATCACACCATGAGATGGATAAGCATTTCAGTTATACACAATTTTAGTCTTATGATTTGCTTAAAAAACAAAGAAATTACATGATAAAAAAAGAAACAGCACAAAAAATAGGTGGTTAGCAGGGATGAGTGTCGCTGGGAATATTATTTGTATTTCCAGCACCTGAGAGATTTTCATTTTCATGCAGAGAGTGGGATTCAGCTTACTTTTTTAAAAAATGAAATGCAAAATGGGATCAAAATGTACCATGAAATTTTAAAAAATTCATTACCATGAAAGACACATTTAAGCCCCTCAAAATACCTCATCTCTCCAAACACAACCCACTATACCTGTCTTTTACTGAAGCAGTTCTTTAAGTCCTCTTTTGAGTCTTAATGAGACATTGTTATGGTTTGTGTCTGGGTGTCCCCTCAAGCCTCATGCAGTCATGGAAGCAGCTGAGTCTAGCGCTTGTGATTGGTTCGTTGTCTAGCACTGGGATTGGCTATGTGAGTGCTGCACCTGCCCAGGGTTGGAGCCAGCATACAATATAAGGTAGGGAAGGAGGAATGACTTTCCCCATTTTTGCCCTTTTTGCTCTTGTCATTTGCGGCTGCCATGAATGGGCTGCGCTTAGCCACACCATCCTGCTTTGGAGTCAGCTGAGTATGGACTGAAACCTCCAAAAGCTGTAAGTTAAATAAACCTTTTCTTGCTTCTCTTTGGGCATCAGACATTTTGTTTCAACAATTAGAGAATAGTAACCAAGACAGGCATGATCCAAAATGCAGTGCACACTGCTGCTGAGTGTGATCCAATGACAAAGCAAGCTCATGGAAGGGTTATGGTGTTGCCTCGTCCACCTTACTCACTGGATCTTGCACCGTGTGACTTCAAACTCTTCCCCAAAATCAAAATGACATGAAAGACATACATAGTGAGTCAATTCAGGACACTGAGGCAGCCACAGCAGTACACGTAGAGATACTTAGGAAAAAGTACTTCCAGAACTGCTTAAGAAAGTAGCAAGTATGATAGGATAAGTGTGTTCTAAGTGGAGTATTTGGAGGGGACTTAGCGCAATGTGTCTTTTGCTGAAATAAATTTTAAGAGTTCACCATATATTTTGATTACACCTCATGCAAAGGATGCCAGTGTGCCTAATAATACACGTGTATTCTGTTTTTAGCTGGTGAGTCCTTTGCTTTTTTTTCTTTAAAAACTTTTTGGTTGCTACAAAGTGGGTAGAAGTGTGGATACCCAGCATGAAGTGGCTCACAGATTTGCCTGAACCTACTGTCTAGGTCATGGTTTTCAAAAGTTTTTTTTATCAGCCAGCAAACCTTTTTCCTTCTGAATCTGCGTAGTGGATTAAATAATGGTCAACTTGGAACCCTCAGATGAACTGAGTCAGCATGGTTTTGGGTGTGGAAGGCCCACCTGAGGACTGTTGCCAGCAATTTGCCATCCTCCCCTCCAGTTCTCCTTTTACACTGTTGCTGGAGAAGCTTGTTGTGCTGGTTTTCCTGATATGAACTCGACTCTTCCCATAGTCAGAGGAGCTTGGGTCTTCACTTTCACTGGATTGCTGTGGTTCTTTTTAGGGAAGGTCCGGCTCTGGTCCTTACCTTGAGTGTCATTTCCTGGCTCTAATACAGATCCCTCAGCCTGGTGGCACAGATCTTTCATCCCACCGACACAGACTTTCTAGCTTCCACCACTGGCCTTTGGGCTATCTCAGGGCAGATCCTTGATATAGACTTGAATGAGACATTGTCATGTGTTCTAGGCCTCCAGCTGGACTCGAGAAAGACATTACCTTGGGATCCAGGCTCTCAGATGGATTCTTTGTGTCTCTAGTGTGTGGACAGGTCACTTGAATTACTCTACGTTTGGTATCATAAAATAATCCTATAAATAGTGTGTCCTGTATTAAATCTATTCCCTTGTAAACCCTGACTACAGCAATCTGATTATGCAATTTATCTCAAAATGCAAGTGCTCTCTCTTCAATGATTGGTTTAATATATGTTATGATATGAACCAACTCTCCTAAAAGGCCTTACAACCAATGAAAAGGTTTAAAGTATTCATCTAAGAAAATAAGGTGCTTTCTTTTAGGTTATGTATATACTACCATAATTAAAAGCAATATCAAAAAAAGTTTTTTTTTTTTTAATGAAAGCACACACTAACTAGAAAAGGGAAAATTTCTCTGTGATTACATTACAGAATTGTAGTCATGTAGAGCTGGAAGAGCTCTTAGGAGACTCTACTACAGAGTTTTCCAGAATGTAATTCTACATTTTAGTTACAGTTTTTATACTAGGAAGGGTTCCAGAACTCTGGTAGTCATTACGCTGCTCATATCATACATTGTTTCCATCCTCTGGATAATTCCCATCTCCTTGGTAGTGTACCAAGGTCATGAGACTAGTTCTGACCAATGAGTTGTAAATGGAAACTGTATGCATTATGCTAGGACAGCAATATTTAATGTCTGGTTTGAGACCCTGCTGAACTTCATCTTTCCGTTCTAATAAAATGGTCTTGCAAGTCTCATGATGGTGTCTAGTCTACTCCATTAGTTTTAATCCCTGAAAGACTATGAAGAGCCCCTCTCTACTGTCATTAAACCATAGTAAACAGAGAGAAACTAGAGAGAGAGAGAGAGAGAGAGAGACAGACAGACAGACAGACAGAGGGATATTCCTAGCCAAAGAAACTTGGATGTAATTTTTATGTCAGCATAACCTAATATATCCTAACACAATAACCAGTTAAATTTGAGGAGTATAGACTTATACAGGTTAGTTTTTTGTTTTTTACTAAAGAAATTTCAAGGTTTTAAAATGCTAATAAGAAAGATAAATCTTTAAGACATAAATATATTGAGAAGTGTTTCCCACACCTATTCAGCCATGGAAATTTTTGCACAATTGCAGAATACTTATTAGAATGTTCAGAGATCACAGTAGTCTGCAGTACAGTTAGTTCTAGAAATCACCTTTGGTGCAACCTCTGAAGTTAAAAAAAAAACAAAAACAGTTAAAAAAAAAACTCTGTAGAAACAAGGTCACCTCAAGTGAAATAGGTAGAGTAGCTGGTTGCAGACAAGGCAGTAGAGGCCTCTTGGTCATGTTTTGACCATAGTAAAATAAAGTAGCTTCATAAACTTGTGCAGTGTTTGCTAATGACCAACACTTTCACCTAAGTCTTTAATGAGCTAGTCTGAAGGGGACAGCATACCACATTACCATGAAAATTTTAAAAGTAAACTCAAATTACATTTTGTCCACAGATAATTAATATAGAGAAACACCACTGAACACTGAGTTCGATTTTTAAAAAATTTCATAACCAAGACAAAAGCCAGAGTTAACAGAATGACCATTTTTGGAGCTATGAAGGTACAGAAAAATCTCTGAGCTGGATCTTCTGAATCACAGAGACCCACTGCAGAGATCAGTTCTCTTGCTAAAATCCTGCCAGGAAAAACCTCAAGGACATATCAGATTCTCTACCGTTGGAGTTATATTTTGCAAAAAGAAAAAATGTGATTTCATCCTGAAAAGGGGGGGGATACCTGCTTCACTGAACTTGTTTTTAAATCACTGAAGACACTTCTGAAACAATTTATTTTGACTGATGCTGGAGGCCCTAGTAGAATTATCTCATCACAAAAATCACAGCCATCAGAATCATAGGTCTGAAGTCATGAGAAATATCATTAGATGTAATCACAATATCGAAGGAAAGAAATAAAAGCTGTTTTTAAAAAGCATAAGAAAAACAAACTGCTGTATGAATATTGCCAGAAACATACTGGTCAGGAAAAGCTTTAAGAAAAGAAAAAATTTAAATGTACCAGTTTGATCTCTGACCTATACCAGGGCTAAGGTCACTGGGTGGCCCTGTATTACATACATCAGGGAAGGTATGAAGCAGCATTCTGTATCTTTTTTTAAAAATATGACTCCCAAATGCAGCCTCTCCATGGTTCTATGAAATTACTCAAATTACACTGGGCTCTTCACTCAAATGTAATGAGATCTTTAGTTAAAAAGTAATGAAGTGTGATTAGAGCATAAATAATTAAAAAGATTTTGGTATAAGACAGAAAACTGGCGCATGAATAATTCGGTCATGCACTAGGGAGTATGCTGGTAGGTGCAGGTGGGGCTACAAATTCTAAGTACTGCCTCCAGGGCTCCAGACATAATGTAGGGCAGACAAACCTCTGCTTTTTCAGCCAAAAATCCTCAACCAAAAGCCTGCTGCTGTGTGGCTTCCTTTCATGAAGGCAGAGAGCCTCACAGCTTCTCAGGATCAGAGGCACAAGGAGGTGCCACTCAGCCCTTCAGCTCTCTCTCCCCACTCCCTCTGCAAGCACAGATCACTGCAGAATCTAACCCAAGAGCTCCTTCTCACAAAACACGAGATGAAACGAGGGTTAAAAGGACCTTGGGACCATCACGCATTTGTTCGAGTGTGGCTACTTCGACACACACCTTCCGCAGAGACCTGGAATAAACACCGAGGGAATCCCAGCTGGACACAGAAGCAAGCGGCAAACCTCACCTGGAAACCCACGGACCCTCCTCCGGGTGATGCTCATTTGCACACCTGCCCTCAGCAAGGAAGCGACTTTGTCAAGTGTCAGCAACTATAGGATGACTGAAGAGCATTGTCTGTTTCCCATATAAAATGAGATTAAAGTAAATCTGGTTGGATATTCTCCCTGGGTCCGTGGAATCAAGTTTAAATCTTGCAAAGAGGTTCACACTGGAGTTTATCCTACTTGTTCTTTTTTATTATTTTAATTTTTATCAGTACTTGTTTTCAGTACATGCTAGTTACAGACCCCACGGGAATTGGTACATGTATATATCACATCTTAATTCATTTTTATCCCCCTTCCTCCTGTCTCTCTATCCTCTCTCCATCTCTTGGTACCTTTCCCTTTTGTAAAAGAGCTATCGCTCCATTTTTTATCGTCTATTTTTTATTTCCTTTGTGAACCAATTCTTGTGATTTTACTCTTTGTCTCTGATTTGATAAACACATTCTCAGTGGAGTATTCTGAATTTGACACTTTATTCTTTCCAGAGCTTTGAATCTAAAGGCAAAGTGAAAACCATAATAACACAGAGTGATGAATCTTGAGAGGTGGGGTTCCTCACTCTCCTGTCATCCATGGGGAGGAGAAGGGAGGTCTACTTGACTGCTATGGTTTATATCTCGATGTACCAAAAACACCTCATGAACTCACAGTGAGGGTGACTGGATCATGGTGTGTGCTACACACCAGGGAATCAGTCCACTTACAAGTCTACAGCTAAGTGTGATTTGGAAAATGGAGTCTGGTCAGAGCAGGTGGGTCACAGGGGTGTGGCCTGGAAAGATCTCGCTCCCTCCTCCTCCCTTGATCTCTCTCTGTGCCTCCTGCTGCCATGCCCTGAGCGATTTCTCCTTTGCCATACTGCCCTGCCTTGGAGCTAGCTGGCCAAGGACTGAAATCGCTACAAACTGTGAGCCAAAATGAGCTTTTCCTCTTTTAAATCGTGGGTGTTGGGAATAGTGTCCCAGTGGTAAGAAAGTGACTAAGACACTGTTCACAAAACTGAGAGCAACAGGTACTCATTAATTTCAATGACTTTTCAACTAATTCATTCATTCATTCACTGAGCAAACATGCTATGAAATACATTATGCAGACAACTGTGCTCATTACTGACACAGATACAGAGACCAAAAAGTGACAGATCCTAATTTAATGATGCTTGCAGCTTGGTGAAAGCAATAGGCATCTGCAGAAGTATCTGTAACACAAAGCAGAGCTGTGTAAGACAGAGATAACAGCAGCACACTTCGAAAGACTGGGGAGGGGACACAAAATTCTCATCAGGCAGATGCAGAACTGATTAAATCTTTGGAGTAGGAGGAGCTGTTTCATATGTGAAAGGAGCCAAGAGTGAGGTTGGGAAACAGTTGAGTGCTAGACTAATCTTCAGGCCACAGAGCTCACCATACACTGTATTGAAGAGTATGAAAATGTATGCTAGTAGCTATGTTAGTACCCTGGGGCTGTTTTATCAAATTTTTACAAATGAGGTGGTTATAGCAATGGGAATTTTTGTTTCACAGTTGTGGAAGTGAGAGTTCCAGAATCAAGGTGTCAGCATGGCTGTGATTTCTCTGAAGTTTCTGGAGAGGAATCTTTCTTTTCCTTTTTTGACCTGGCCAATCTTAAATGTGTAGCATGGCTTCTAGCTGTCCTCCTGCAAGTCCCACCATTCACTTCGGTACAATCTTCCCGCTCTCTGTCTCCATCTCTGTGTCTCTCTTTTATCCTCTTACATGGAGTCTGGGCAGTAGTTTGGGCACTAATTCTGTCTGCAAAAACTCGATTTTTAATAAGATTGCACTCTCAGATTGCAAGAGTCCATAAATTTAAGTGGGCGACACAAACCCAGTAGTAATAAGTGTCACTTTTGAAGAAAGAGCTGGGATAACATGTCACAGCTTCAAGCAGAAAAACTGTGTGCAATACCTCTGAAATCTCTTTAGCAACGACAAGTACACTGGCTACTTTAAAAGCAGCACAGTTTCAATTGGCAGTCAGACATGTAAGGATGAAGAAGGAAGGGTCAATAAAAACCCAGGTTTATGGTGGAAGATGATGATGGTAACATCCAGTGTTTGTTGTGTGTTTCTAAATGCAAGGCATTTTTCTGACTGCTGTTGTTTCTTTAATCCTCATAACAACTCTAATGTCAAAGATTTTGCCATTTTTCAGGTGGTACAATATTTATGTTTTCCATAAAACATGATAAAATTGTGGAACAGACTTAAGTCAGAAACTAATCAACTTGGGTCTTGGAAAGTGTGGCCAGATAGTCTCCAGGACCAGAGACTTTAGCTGCTACACTGGAATTGCCAAAGACTTGTGCCACTTCTGCCCTAACCCAAGAGAAGTCTTTTTAGAGCAGAAGATAAAGAAATGGAGAAAATAAACTAAGTTGGAAAAAGATTCAAATAAGTGTATTTCATAACCCTTTCTTCAGCATTTTTGTCACATTTTAAGCATTACAATAATCAAATCCTTCCTAATAAATATGATTTGTTCAAAATACCCAAATATACAGAATGAACAGTTTGCCATAACACAGAAATTTATTGTTCTGTGATACTGTAAGATATCATCAGATGAGGAGAAAAGATTGTAGAAAACTTTTCTGTTTCCCTTTGGACCTGGTTTTTAAATTTCTCAATTGTTTAACCTCCTGATTAGTCTAACATGGCCCAAAGTGCTTTATTTTCTTATTTGTTGCTGATACTACAGTGCCATGTAATCATCAGGAAGGGATTTGGATGGCACATTAATATATTTTAAGAAATTCTGCTTTAAACATAGATTGTGTCAATTGAGCACACGCTCTCCTTCCATTGCAATAAAATTCTTTATTATTATGTATTATAAGGACATGTTCACAGTGCCTAATAATCACAGTCATTATGGGGAATTTGTACATGTAGATAATGTATCTTAACTGTATTTTTGTTCCCTTTCCCTCCCATCCCTCTAACCCTTCTTCCCCTCCACACTTGCAAAAGCTCTATTTCTTTTTATATATATATAAAAAAAGAATGTATAGAACATGAGAAGAATACTGGCAAGAAATACAAATGTTATGAATGCTATATTATTTTTAAGAGAACAATTCAGAGTAAAAATGAAATCTGAAAATGATCCTGTGCAAACTACTTTTCATTCAAAATTCTTTTTCTTTAACTATCTTAACTAATTTTTATATACATATATATAAACATATACATAGCTTGTCTTTCAGTTTGTCACACAAGTGCAACAATATGATGATTACATATGTGTGACTTATTAATTCTCAAGGTGCATCAATTTAAGTATGAAAGTGTCTAGTTTATCATTCTTTATAGCTGAGTAGTATTCCATTATATAGAAATACCACATCTTTTTTGTCCATTCTTGTCGATGGCATTTAGGTTGTTTCTAAGATCTGGCTATTATGAACTGTGCAATTATAAAGATAGGTGCACATATATCGTTGTGCTATGATGTTTTTTCTTCTTTTGGGAAGATATGCAGAAGAGGAATAGCTGAGTCAAATGGGACCTCCAATCCTAGCTTTTTGAGGAATCTCCATACTGACTTCCACAGTGGTTGCACCAGCCTGCATTCCCACCAACAGTGGAGAGGGGTTCCTTTTTCCCCACAGCACCTCCAGCATTTGTTATTGGTTGACTTCTTAATACTAGTCATTCTTTCTGGGGTGAGGTGGAATCCCAGTGTTGTTTTAATTTGTATCTCTCGAATGACCAGTGCTGCTGAATATTTTTTTCATGTATTTATTTGCTGTTTGCACTCCTTCATCTGACAATTGTGTGTTCATCTTAGATGTCCATTGTTGGATTGGGTCTTTAAATCTTGGAGGACTGATTTTTTAAGTTCTTTATACATTCTCCATAATAATCCTTTATCTGAGGGACAGCTGGCAAACATTTTTTCCCACCTTGTGGGTTGCCTCTTCACTTTGTTGGTAGTTTCTCTTGATGTGCAAAAGCTGAAAAACTCTATTTCCATTTATTTCCCTTCAATTCTTTTTTTCTTTAAATCCCTTTTCCCTCCGTTTCCTTCCCCTACTCCCATCTCTTTTTCATTCCCCTTCTGATTTGGAAAGTTCTTTCTGCTTCTTAATATGTACCCTCTATTCTGCTCCTTTTTGTACTGTGGATTTCTCATACAAGAGAAACAATGCAGTATCTAAACTTACATGTGTGATGTATATTATTGAAGATTATGGTTTTGAGGTGCATGCATTTAACCAAAAGTGCCTTGTTTATCCTTCTTTATGGCAGAGTAGATTTCTGAAGAAGCCACCTATTCTCACTCCATCTACACTGAATTTTACTTCCTACAGTAATCTGCCTTTCATCCCATTAATGAATTACAGTTCATTGCCTTGAAACAATGCTCTGTTGCTCTGTGTTAGATCGCTTATCCTGGAGAAGTCAGCCACCACGCAATGTGGCAGCCACAGGAAGGTGCATGTGACAAGGGACAAGGGAACTGCCAAGATCTAGGAGACAGGATAGAAAGAGGATGGCGTGTCAATCACACCTTTGGATGAGACTCCAGACAGGGCTGGCAAACTGATTGCAGCCTAATGAGAAACAGAGCCACAGACACTCAGCTGAGCCTCCCCCAGGTTCCTGACTCATAGGAAAATGTGATTAATGAAACCTTATGGTCTTAAGCTGCTAAATGCTGGGGTGAGTGGTTATTTATTCATAGACAACTACCATAGGAATCGTCCATGTTTGGCTTCATCACCTACCCGTACGTTTGCTCCCACAAACCTGGCCCTTCCTACAGCCCACGTTCTACCACTTTCTCTGTCATTTCCAGAGCCATTCACCTGGAGAAATTCTGTTTTCACCTCCTACTTAAATTAATTTTTTATACATTTTCATTTTCAGAACAATTTCCACAGCTAAGCATGAGTAAGATAAACAATGTCCTACATGCTAACATTCTCAGGATTCCATCCTTGACCTGTTTCTTTTCTTATTTCATACATATATTTTTCTTAGAAATTGTATCTATGTACATAGCAGCAAGTATCCCCCCAACAACTACTTCTTTTTCATATATGTAAATCCCAAATGTACATTCTAAACTCACCTCAAATCTTAACTGATCCGTGGCCCTCACCACTTGAATGTCCTACAAGTACCTGAAGGAGGACATGTCCAAAACCAAACATCAAATTTCATGAAAAATCTATTTTTCTCCTTTATTTTGTACAAAAGTAGGATAATAAATGGTGCTACTATCACCCAAGTCACATTTAATATCTCCCTTTCCTTATTGTTCCTTCAATAACCATTCAAGATCCTATAAAATCCACTTTCTTAATGCACCTTGGGTCTATCTCTTATAGCTTCACTTTCATAGTTCAGGTCACTGTGGTTTCAGTCTTGATTATTTCAGTTCCCTTCCTACAGTTACCCTGAACCTTGCAACACAGAGACGATGAGCTTAGGTTTTTATTTTAGACAGCCTTGTTTGACTCCTACCCCTGATATTTACTATCTAGGTGATATTGGACACATTATATAAGCACTCTCCTTAATTATAGCAACTGAAAACAGGGGTAAGATTAGTGCTTCATAGGGTGGATTTAGTGTATTAGCACATCTACATGGTACACTTAGAGCATTGCCTGGTGTACTGAAAGCTCTTAATGAAAGTTCATACTATGGCTTAGTCTAGAATGTCCTCAAAGTCTCGTTGCATTCAGAGGGGAACCCAATGGTGTTTGGAAGGTGTTTGGATCTTGGAGGTGCTGTGCTCACCCACTGATGAGTTCATAACGATGTGCTGCTAGGAGGCACAGCCTACAGGAAGAGGTGGGTCACTTGGGTCGTGTTTTTGGAAGATTTGTCTTTCCCCTCAGCTTGCTCTTTCTCTCTCTGCTTCCTGACTGTCACGAGGTGGGCCTCCTTCTCCCACTCCACCCTGTCATCATGCTGTTTCTGCCTTGGAGCCAGCCAACCATGAACTCAAAATCCAAATTAAACCTCTCTTCCTTTAAACTGTGGGCATCAGGTATTTTTCACCATGACAGGAAAGCTGACTAATACAGTTCATGATAATCGGAAGGCATTCAAGCATAGTGATGAGGATACACCATGCAGCTGTTTGAATTCTTATTCTACCATTCATTATCCGAGTGAACCTGGACAAGTTACTTACTTCTGCCTCCCTGCACTTCTTCATCGGTAATAATTATACTAATAACAATACATAAAGTTGTGAGGTGTTTATGAGTTTATAATGAAAAACATTAAAGATGCGGTACGCTGAACACCAGTTAAATGTTCCAATGATTACTGCAAAACCCGTTTTGCTACTTTCAGATGTAAGTATTACCTTGTAGAAGTGACATTTCTTGATCTGAGATCTAATCACGGCACTCCCTTGTGTAAATCTCTTTTATGGACAACCCATTACCACTTCAGCATGGCAAAGCAGAATCTTCCTGATCTGGGAAATCCTTCTGCCCATTCTTTTCCAATAAATTGCAATCTCCAGCCATACTAAGCAGTTTTGCCTTCCTCAGAGAGATCGTGTTCTCACATATCTCTATCAGTGCCACTGTTGCTCCAAGTAGACAAGGAGTAGAGGTAGCATAAATACTTCCTTTCCCTGATAACCTGACTTATTCACAGCCACCTTTTTAAAATTCAAGTAGTGGTGTCAAAATACCCAGGAAACTTCTCTAACCACACCTGACATCCTACACAACACACACACACACACACACGCACACATGCACACACATGCTTCTTGTCTGTGGGCATCCTTATTTCTCTGTGCACACCTCTGTATCTAATATCTGGTCTCTTAGATAACCAACCATGTGTAAATGTGTCTTCTTACACTAGACTTGATCTGTGGGTCCTCAATCAATGGCACTGAGTAGGAACATTTTCAGTACTATGGACACTCAAAACGCATAATCAGTGAAAAAAACAGAAAGTTCTAAGGTACTATTTTCTTTTTCCTTCAAGAGAATTATGAATTTGGTGTATTTTGTTCCTATGTCGACTTTTGTGGAACTTTCTTGAAACAGAGGTAGCAGCAATTAGAGGAATTCTTAGAAAATATTGACTAATAAGATGGACTCTGGGCAACTAGTCAGCCCCAGGAAACTCCATTCTTTGTGCCCATCTGTCCAATGCAATATGGCCAAATGAAGTCAGAACAAATGCTTCTAGTTATGTCAGCTCTCTTGCTTTAGGAAGGTGCATACATGTCTAGAGCTTAATTCTCCATCTGACCGACTAATTATCTATTCCCCCAAATTCTACAATATTTTTCTGAAATAGCAAGTTTCTGAGTACTTCAAACAAAGGATTTTAACCACTAATTCCAGTGAGGCAGGTTTAGTAGCTCATCTTGCAGCCACTACCTAGAGAGTTGTCATGGGTTTTCCCTCCCTTAGATAGGTACAGCATTGATTTCCAATTTGGTGAGGCTCAAATCACTTCCATCAGTATTAAAGAAGGTAAGTTAAGGGACCAAAGAGTTTCTTGTCTTTTAAATTTAATCAAGGAACTATTAAGTCTCTGTTTCTTTAGAGTTAGAGTGAGAAAGCTGAGCTTGTTTCTTCTTCTAATATCATATGCTTTTTTCTGTGTCCTGAAAATGAAAATTAACTGTTGAAAAACAGCATGTACTGCTGACAGAATTGGGAGATGGTCTCAAAGAAACATGGCCTGTATCATTGTTGCTAGCAAGATCTCTGCGGACTCTCATCTCATAAATGTTCTATATTTGCAAGATGAGCAAATATAGTTTTCTGAAAGAGAATCTATGTTTCACAGCTAGGATAGAGGAAGAAGGGAGAATTATACCTCTTACCCTGACAGGTAGGTAAAGAAACAGCTCTTTTGACATTTCTAGCACAGAGAAATGGAATGATGCCTCAAGAATGCATTTATATTACTACAGGAAAATAGCCACAGTCAGGGTAAGAATGAGAAAGAATAGTCATATTCCTCGCAGTGTGTACACAGTGAGAGCCTCAGTACACGTCATTTATGCAGAGATATTACTGAAAGCTGCTGTGCTGCAGCAGAAATAGGAAATGGAAGCAATAAACCAGGGGCAATCAGAAAATATTTTATGTAAGAAAATGTAAGTCAAAAATGTGGCCGAGGATTTAGCTCAGTGGCGTAAGCACCCACTTGGCAGGCGTGAGGTTGTGAGTTCCATCCCCGGTACCAAAACTGTGATGTCAAATAACAGATTTAAATGTTGCCCTAACTAGGAAAAGGTGTGGTGGTTTTAAATGAAAGCTAAGAATGGTATCTGGTCCATTTTTGTACCCAATAAAGCACACAAAAGACTCCTTGCTGGTATCATATACCCTGCAACGTAAAATTGTTTAAGAACTCAGAGTGGGAGTTAGTGCTTCTGAAAAAACTATTTTGCAGTATTCTCCTAACCTGTGATGCACCATGGAGAGGTAACCCCCCCACAGAAGACAAGGACTTGGTGAGCTTCCAAATGATGTGTTAACGAATACCAGCCTTACCAGGAAGAAAGTATCCTCAAGATATTTATCCAGCAAGGGAGCAATACTACCGGTGATAGAAAGGACAGAGAGGGAATGGACTGGATTTAAACAGATAACTCACAAGGGAAGGAGTTATTAATGGCCAATAGGCGTTAAGAAAGAGTCATGCTTTAGGGTATTGCAAATGAATCAACAGTGGTGTACATCTATGTACTCACAGGTCTAGCTAGAATCTAAAGGATCCATCATCATAAATGGAGATGAGGGCGTGGAGCCATTAGAACTCTCCTACATTATGGCTGAATGCGAAATTGTATAATCACTTAGGATGAGGCATCACAGGTTCTTACAAAATGCAGCGTGCCCTTATTCTATGACGTTATATCTCCACTCTAAGATATTTACCCAGGATAAATAAACATATATGTTAAAGATTATTTATAGCAGTCTTACCCATAATTAACTCAAATCTGGGGCTAACAAGAACAAGAATCAATGGGATATATGATTTATTTTAGGGAACAGACTTGTGATTGTGGGGACTTGAAATGCCAAAATCTATAGGACAGATTAGCAAGATAAACATCCAAGCAGGAGTCAACGCTGTGATCTTAAAGCAGAATTTATTTTTCTTCAGGAAACCTCAGTTTTGCTCTTCAGGAATTCAAGTTATTCAACAAAGCCCAAAACATCATCTGCTTAAAGTTAACTGCATTTAGATGTTAATCACATCTACAGGACACCCTCACAGAAACAGCTAGATGGGTGTTTGATTAGATAACAGCCCTATCACTTTGTCAAGTTGGCTTACACTGCTAACCATCACAGAAGCACCACATAAAATTCTATACTGTTTGGTTTTATTTGCATGAAACTGTAGAATTTGTTAAATTAATCTAGGGCAATACAAAATCAAAACTAAGTCTGCCTTTTGGGATTGGATGTTTCAGTGACGTAGGAGAAGCGAGAGCACTTTCCAGAGGTGTCGGGGGGGAGTTTTTATTTATTGATGGGAATTCGAGGTACACAGGTGTGTATAATTGTTAAAGTCAGTAGATGTACCCTTGGGATCTGTGCCCTTTATGTGTACAAAATCCATATCAGTTAGGCATTCGGCTCTGTTTAATGATAGGCATATTGAAGTATGTAAGCAGAGTGTCCTGAAGGACTTTCAAATACTTTGTAAAATGGGTTGATGGATGATAGATGGTATTGAAATGTTAATGGCAGTGTGCACTAAATCGAGGAATACTTATCATTGTGTGTTAAATAAAGAATTATAAACTGTCATAGCAAAATTTTGGGAAAGTGAGCCAGTCTTTTAAAACAAGTTATCCACATCTTTTCTCCAGCAACCATCTATAATATCAAGATCCAGCCTTAAAGCTTAATAAGCCACTCTCAGGAAAGCCACTAGCCACTATCTTGTGAAATCTAGAGGGGGTTATTCACTTAACATCAGTCTTCTAGTGTGCATGAACTTTCATAGCATCTTATATTTGCCATAAAATTTTTTAGAAGTACCGAGAAAATAAAGAGAATTGAAGTCCAACTTCTCTGACTTAGCAGTGCCACATTTTTTTTCACCCACCCAAGGAATTCAGAGCCCTAAAACCTTTAGCAATACGTGTGTGAAAAGGAGATTTGCATGTCCTTTGCCTCATTCCAGTGTTCTATTTTCTAAAATCCCAGAGGATGAGGACAGGCATAGAAGAAATGAAGCCCGGACTTCACCTTGAGATTTCTCATTGTTGCTGCCAACGCTTTTGCTGTTGTTTTACTTCTTCCTTTGGTACTGACAGTAAACTCAGGGTCATCACACTGAACTGTATCTCCACCCTTTTTTAAAATTTTTAGACAGAATCTTGCTAAGTTTCGCAGTCTGTGCTTGATTTTGCAGTCTTCCTGCTTCAGCTTCCCAGAGTGAGGGGAATAAAAGCATTCACCACCATGCCTAGGTTCAGAACTTTGGTCTTCTCCCCACAGATCTATATTTCCATTACTGACACAACAATTAGAGATATGCCTTGGTTAGTAATAACCAGCTACTCAAAGCAGGCCTCACTTTGTCAGAGTCTGCAGCATTTGAACTAAAAATGCATTCTGGTCTTTCTAGTACTTGAGAGAAATGTATATATTATCATTACATGTAAGTCATTAGAGACCAAGGCCCTTTAGAAAGTCCCTTGCCAAATCTCTCATGATTTAATTGCCTTTGTTTTATGTTTGGCACTTAAATTATCAAAGAAAAAAACTTTATTACTGAATCATTTCAAATACTGTCAGGCAGCAAAAAATAAATAAATAAATAAAAGCAAATATTACTCAGGTTATTGCAAAAGAATGTGATTGTGTGTGTGTTCACATGTAGCCCAGGTAAGAAGTTAAAGAACAGAATGGAAAGGGGCACTCAGCCTCTCATAATTTGCCTTAAACATGCTCTGGGAAATTCGCATCACACAGAAATCCCAAAGACCATGGAAAAACACATGGTCAGTGCTGGTCTTAGAAGTGACTTGAGTGGATTCATAGGCTGTTGCGCTCCCCAGCTTCTAGCACACTGAATGACTGATTTCTACATGCCAGTACATATTTCAAGTGTTCACCATGAGAGTGACTCCTCTGTTCTGGAAATGCTGTGGTTATGCTAAAGACCAAACAAAACCAACTGTCTGTATCAGAGAAGGTTAAATTAATAAATCATGGAGGTTTATGTACTTCTGTTGATAAAGAGGATAATATTTTACCTTTAGATAGTCTTAAATCGAGATCATTGCTGTCAGATGAAAATATTGACTTAGCTTACAGACTCCTACAAAATATGAAACAGTAACATTCAGAAAAATACAAAACATTATCTTTTGGGAGTTGAAGGAGTTAGGAGGGCAGGAAAGAGCCTTCATGCTTGCTAACTCAAATTCATAACTGCAAATATCACTCTGTCCTAATTGCTTATGCACTCACCAAATTCATAAGTCAAAAACTATTTGCCAGTGCATATTAGGAAGTGAGACCACGGAGGAAGTGAGAAAATCAAGAGGAAAAAGTCTTGATGGATAAAATTAATAGAAAGATGAAAGAGCTCCAGGGAGCCACTGACATGGCCCACAATCTGAGAACAAAAATTCAGGTGCCAGGAAACGGGCCCTCCACTGGATAATGAGTTGGCACTTTGATCTTGGGCTTTCCAGTCTCCAAAAGTGTGAGAGGTGCATGATCATTTATAAACCATTCCATTTCTGGTATTTTGAGATAGCGGCCTGAAAGGACTGAGCGCTAATGATCACATCTTTAGATTATTTTTCCTACACTTGATGTTCCTCATTTCCTGCTAGATTTGAACCCAGATGTATTAGTTAATTTCTATTCTTTTCAACTTAAAGGACAAGAGGTTTGTTTTGGTTTATGGTGTCCGCAAATTCAGTCCCTGGTTGGTTTGCTCCACTGAAGAAATGGGATGACATAAGAGCATGGCAGAGGAGAACTGCCCATCTCATGAAAGTCCTGAAACACAGAGAGAAGGGAAGAGCCAGGGACAAAAACACACCCCTTCCAGGCACAACTCTGGTATCCCAACCCTTCTGAGCAGGCCCCGTCTCCAAATGTGAGGCTTTCGGGGGACATTTTGGATATAACCCATGACATTCTGTGCCTGTTCTTCAAAAGACTTAAGTCCATCTTATAATGAAAAATGCACTTAATCTATCTCTAAACAAACTAAGGTCTTAAAATTTCCAGCATTGCTGAAAAGTCCAAGACCAAAGTCTCCTGAGACTCAAGGCAAACTCTTTGCTGTGAAATGCTATAAAAGTAAAGAAAAAAAAAAAAGAAGAAAAAGAAAGAAAAATTAAGTAAAATGCTTCCAACACTGACAGAGGCATTCCCATATTAAAAGGGCAAAATAGGGTGTTGGAAGAAAATAGCACTAAAGCATGGCCACATCCATAAGGACAAAAATTAACTCTTATCACTACATGTTTTGTGTCCAGGTAGGTCATACGAGATGTGAATTTCGGAGGATTTGGGCAGACCTGTCTATGTGGTCTTGCTATTCACACTCCACCTGGCGTCTCTCGGGCTGGCTTCACTCACTGACTACAGCATTCCTCAGTAGGTATTTATTGTTCCTAGCACAACCAACTTCTTGGGGTTTCTACTGCTCCTTCAGTTTCACTCTCACTCTTCACTCATGCACTCCTGGTGGGGACCAAAATCTTGTCACATATTTTTGACAGGTCTCCAAGGCCTTAACTCATAACTCAGGTATTCTGCATTTCTGAAAAACCAGCACCACATGGACAATGCCAAGGTCAGGCACCAACTTGAGCAGTAGCTCGGCCCCATTGGACCATGGGTGCGGCAGCTCACGTAGCTGGATGACTGAATTCAGGCAAACACTTCTTCGTGTGGCCCTGAATGAGCAGCGACTCTCACAGACTCATTTCTCAAATGAAAGATATATTTTGCACCCATCAGCCTAGGGTACTTAGAGTCTTGCTAATTTCTAAAATGCCTTCGAGGTATCATCTTGCCCTTATACAAAGAACTTGATTTGTTTTTAATGCTAATTGTTTCAGCAAACATGCTCTCTTTTGTCCCAACTTCGCAGGCACTCCCTTTCTGATGAAACCTCATTCATTTCTGTCATTTTTCTCCTGATTTTCACTGTAGATCTGGCTAAAAGCACAAACAACAGCCCTCATGCCCCAGGCTGATTCTTGGGCTGACCGAAAATTCCTCCACTGCATTAGTCTACTACCTTTAATCTTATGCCGAGTGCTAGTTTGACATGGTAGAAGCAAACAATAATTAATATTAATAAGTTGGCATAAAAATAAATTGAGAGTTTATCCTAGGTCTACCTGGCTTGTGGTGAGGCCTTTGGCTGATTTAGGGACAGATTAATGTTTAAGCCAATGACAAGAGCCACAGCCAGCAGTCTGTAAAGTTCCGGTGCCTCAAAGCAAGATAACATGGCAGCTGAGGACTATGACTCATGCAAATTCTGTCTAGCTCAGTAATCCAGTTAGTGGACAATCAGGTTACTTAACCATGATCTGTTCCTGTATGATTTTCCAAAAATGTATCTTTCCTCAATTCTTGAATCTTAACTGCATCAGTAGTTCACTCCCACAACTTCCTGCAGCCCAGCAACACAATTCTCAATCAAGGTGTACACATAATAAAAGGCAAAGACACCATGCCTCGTGGTCTTAGCCTGACATTGGGCTCTGACCATCCAGGTACTCCTTGTAACTAAAATACATGTTTTGTATGTGTTGTTCTGTAGTCATACCTCTGTGCAGAACATCAGAAGTCTTAGACCAGGGCCCAAATAATCTTAGTCTCCTGCCAAATTTGAGGACATGGGTAAAATGTAGGATGATTTTTGTTTTTGGTTTTTGCCAGAGTGCAAAATACTTGGCCTATAGTCCAACTGCCAATGGAGTCCTTATTCTTAAGTGAAGCCTCTTGAGCCTGGCCTTTACTGTCTGCATTCTTATCAGCATTCTGATCTTCTGAGCTCTAACCAGTATCACATATCAAGCTCAATTCATAACATTCTAGAGCTCCCCTGGCCTACATCTCCTAACATTTCTAAACATCTGCAAAACAGTTCCAAAGGCTTGTAACCCACATGGTCTCATACAGTCACAGCAGTGGCACTACTGCTGGTATTAACTTTCTGTATTAGTCACTTTCTCATCATTGAGAGAAAATTCCCAACATTCACATTATAAAGGGGGAGAAGTTTACTTTATCTCACAGTTTCAGTGGAATTCAGTTCATGTTTGCTTGGCTCCAAAGCAGAAACAGCATAGTAGAATGACATGGTAGAAAAGAACTGATTATGTCATGTGGCCACAAAGCAGAGACAGAAGGCAAGAGATGGGGACAAGAATATACCCTTCTAGGTTATAAACTCAGTGTCCTGCCACTCTGGGTATTCCCCACCTCCATATGGAGACTTTTGTGGGACATTTTATTTATTTGTTTATTTTTTGGTACCAGGGATCAAACTCAACCTCATGCCCACCAGGCAGGCACTTACACCACTGAATTAAATCCCAGGCCCTATTTTTTGAGACAGTGTCTCACTATGCAGTTCAGGCTGGTCTGGAACTCACTTTGTAGCCCAGGTTGGTCTCCAACTCACAAGGATCCTCCCAAGTGCTGGGATTACAGGCATGCGCCACCATGCGTGGCTATGGGGGACATTTTAGATCTAAATCATAACACCATGAAATACAATAATTTTATAATTTTGTTTTAAAAATTTTGTAGAATTAATTTAGTGAACTGGTTTTTTTTTCTTTTCATGGTTTCAGTTACCTGTGGTTTGCTGTTGTCTCAAAATATTAAATCAAATATTCCAGAAATAAACCTAAAGTTTAAATTGCACATCGTTGTGTGATAAAATCTCATGCTCTCAGGTCCATACCTTTGCTCAAGGTGTGAATCATCTCTTTCCTCAGTGTATCATACTGCAGACATTACCAAGGCATTAGTAATGTAATAGCCATTGCAGTAATCAAATTAACAGTTGTGCTCTCACAGTGGCAGGATCAAGTATCTAATGCTATATCACAGTTCCTATATCATTCACCTCATTTTATCTCATCATGAATCTCTTCTTACTTTACATCCTCACAAAAAGGATGAACACAGTGCACCATGATATTTGGACGGTGGGGGGAGAGACAGAAAAGGAGAGGGTGAGAGAATGGGATATCACATTCACACAACTTTGAGTACAATATATTGCTATGTTAGAGTTTTAGTTATTGTTGTTACTCTCTTATTGTGCCTAATTTATAAAGTTTTATCCTAGGTATATGCATAGGAAAATGGTATAAATGGTTTTCCATAGTATCTGTGTTTTCAGGCATCCCTAGAGGGTCTTGAAATGTGTACGCCTACTGTACAGAGGTTCTCAAATTATGGCCTGAGGACCACAGGAAGTAGTGGCATGAGGGAGACCCTCTATCATCTCAGAAGACCAACTGTTGAGTTTTTAGGAACTGTGTGAACCTGTTGTTAACTGCAATGATTATTAAAACTAAATTGTAAAAGCTTACAATTAATAAGTTATGTGAAAAGTAATGCAAACCTAAAGCCTATCACTTTTTAAATACTTTACAACACTTTGTGATGCTTTTGAGTTTACTTATTCTATCACATTTTTATAGTAAAAATACCATGTGATCATTTGCAATAGCAGGAGTGATATATAGTAATTTGCTTCTGGATATCTCTTTCCAACTTTAAAAAATAATTTTTGTATTAGTCCATATTTTGCAGCTCATAATGTTTACATTCTTTGTGTGGAGTTGACACATTTTAATTCCTTTTTTCATCTTTCCTTCCCCTCCCTCCATCTCTGGATCCCCTTCTGATATGAAAAAGCTCTATTTCTCTACTTCCTGTTATGTACCATGCAGTGGTACCGCACTTCACAAACCTCACTTGTTCTCTGATTCTGGGAAAAATGGCCTCACCGGTGTTTTTGCAGGGAAGATGGCCATGGCCATGTAGTCACCTGATGTGGCATTGCCAGTGGAAGAAAAATCTTGCTGAAGGTTTCTGTTTGCAAACCAAATTGTTCATGAGTCAAGGTATCACAGTATTTTGCTTTTTATTTGTAATTTGAGTTTCCCATATAGAGAAACCATGTGATACTGGAGCATCCCTGATTTATTTCACTTAACATTATGGTGTCAAGGGACATCTATTGTCCTACAAATGATTCAAGTGTATCTTTTGTTACGACAATGTACTACTCCATTGTGTGTAAATGACACGTTTTCATCATCCAATCATCTTTTGATGCATGTAGAGTCTGCTTCCAGGATTTAACTATTATAAATTGTGTTGTTTTACTACAAACATTGGTATACAGGTATCACGGTAATAAGATGTTTTTAACTCTTTTGGGAAGATGCCTAAACAGGGAAGGTTTGTTCACATAGAATTTTTAGTTTAAAATTTTCGAGGAATCTCCATACTGATTTTCATAGTAGTTTTACTAGTTTACTTTTCCACCAACAATGTAGAAAGTTTGTTTTTTACAGCACCTTATCCAGGGTTATTTTGGATTTAAATTTCTTGATGATTGCCATCCTTTCTTGAGTAAGTTGGAAGCTCAGTGTTATTTTAATTTGAATTGTCAACTATTTGAGGAATATTTTACACCAGAGAAATTGCCAAATGAAGCAAAGAGGTCTATTTTTTTCCCCATTAATGATCCAGGAGATCCAGTAATTAAAATATTCTGAGGAAATACAACAGTATACCACCAATTCCTGAAAATTCTCATGATCCCTTTCAGTAATCTACCACATACACCCTGTGTGTGAGAGAGAGAGAGACAAACAGACAGACAAGTTAATTTCTTCATATACATCAAGTAAAACAACACATTAGAAAAGATTACACATAGAATAAGAGATGGGCCTCCAGGTAATTTTGAAATAAGGTAAAACTATGTCTCTCACTATTTGTTTTTCTTTTGTGTAAAACTGGGTTGTGTTAACTTAAAATGTTTTTAAAACAGATTCATAAGTATCTTTGTTCTTACCCTTTATTCTTAGTTGTAAATAGTTTTGAAAAGTATTGTTAGATGTACCCTAAAACCAAAAGCTGTTTAGGGTTCTCAACGATTAAGAACATAAGAGAACATGAGATGGGAAATTTTGAAACCCCAGTGTAGTCAACCCCTTACCCTGCTTTCTTTTCTACATGAGAAAAGGTGTGTGTTTCTAAGCCTTCATGAACATCAGAAATTAATTTTGACCTCTTCCCATGTTTCTCTTTGCCGAAGTCAGTGCAGAACAAAGTCTCCACGATCTTTTTTTAGCTCTTAGGTTAAGTGACTGTGAGAATTATAAACTAGGAGCTTTGCCCCTAGTTTGAAAGCAACGGAAATGCTTTTGCTTTGTCATCTTTTTCATACCTCCAACCCATGCCACCACTGTCCTTGGTCCCCCTTTCTTACTGCTCAGCTTTTATCCCCCCAAAGATTTACAATGCAGTTACATCACTGTAATTCCAGAAATCATTACTTCCAGTTGTCCAAAAATCAGTTCTGGATGACACTATATGCCACGTAGCAGACACAAAAATACAGCGCAGACAACAAAAATGCCACTGATTCCTGTTGCCTCATCCAGCAGTTGGAGCATAAACGCCCAAAGCAGGAAGTGCGACCGCATTTAATAACGCAAACGAATACCCAGGCCTACGGGGCGCCTCCCCACAGAGGCGGATCAGATAGAAAGAGGCTCAGCCTGGGTGGCTCCTTCCCTGCCCAGCGCCCCGGGTCAGTGTGTGCTGGGCGTCCTGAGGAACCCGTGCGGAATCAGGTTTTCATTCCAGGCAGGTCCCTGTCTGCTTTGCCTGCTTTGCAGATGTAGTGGGAAATCAAAGCCCTGTACCCAGCTAGACTGCAGCCTTCCCCCCCGCCGCGTGACCCCAGGAGTCGCAGCTGCGCCCCTAGGCCTGGGCGCTGTGGGGAATTGCACCCCAGATCCCTGCTCCATCCCAACCCCTGGGAGACGCCGAACCCGTGTCTGGAGCCATGGAGACTCCCAGGGGTGAGGGGTGCTCGCAGGGCTGCACCTGCCAGGGGGAGCTGCTCTGTGCCACGTGCACAATTCGCTCCCAAGGCCCAGTGCGCCCGGGTGCACCCGTCTTAGACCGCACCCGGGATGCCCCGAATTTGGGGTTCTTCCCAAGGCCAAGGCGAGGCCCTCAGAAAGTCACCTCCGCCCAGGCGTCGCCATGGCAACCGCTCATCTCCTCCCCTCCTCCTGATTCCCCAACAGCTGAGACACCGCGCCTCCCTGTGCTTGTTACTGCAGGAGTTGATGTGGTTCTCTGTGAGCTTGGTTTCCTAACTTGTTCTTTCAAAAACTGGGCTGCTTCCTGTAGGGAAGGGAAAAAATATTAGCAGTCTGTCGTATGCTGCAAAATTTCTCTCCATCACTGGTGAGCCATTGTGTCAGCGAATCTGATCACTCTCCTCCCAGCAAGTGCAACGGAACAGAAAAACCTCATGGAAGGGGAGATCCAGCCCAATTCCAATGTCTTGGCTCTAGCACTGGGGCCATCTGGATGCCAGTTTCACGATGTATATACCATGATTAGTTTTAAGACTGCCTGTCTCTTATGTGGCTGATGAGTACATAGGTACAGTCTCCTCAAGGCAAGGTCTTCAAGAAATAATCCAAGCTTTGAACAGGGTACAACTACAGAGAGTCTCTGAGCAACAGTGTGTGTAATTGTTCGCTTTTTAAATCAAATTAGAGGTACAAAAACAAAGAACTGAATAAAGAAATCAGCACAATGAGATACTGGGAATCTCTTAAGAATGCAATGAGCGAATTCATAATTCTTTGAAATATTTTCAATGATTTCTAGCTAAGTGACAAATCGATATGAAGCAGTGATCTGTCATATCCTGTTTTTTATTTTACTGGAAAGTGTACAACCAAGAAAGTGTGAAGGAACCATTTTGGTCTCTGGGTGGTGCAATTACAGGTGACATTTCTTTTTCCTTATTCTTTCTTTGGCACTGACAAGAGTTATTTTCTGTAACAATTATACACCAAAATCATGTTTCATTTGCTTTTATCGTGTCAACAAATCTTATGTGTTTCATAAATAAGTGCATAAAAATGAACATTTTATGTCAATATAATGACAATCTACCAATGAATGAATATAATTATTGTTCACAAAGGAAAGCATAAAGATTTAGATACAAAAGTCCTGCATCCTTTGGCTCATGTGTTTATTTTCCCCATAATATCTAAGCATTTCCATCTGGTGAGGAAAGGACTACTTCTTAAATTATTTATGCTCTTTCAAGGGAAACAAATATGAGTTTCCACTGAAAACATAACAAAATTAAAGAATATCAAGGGCATTTTAGTGTCAAAAACTTCCATTAAGGATTACCACTTTCCTTTTGTTCTGAATATCTGGCCAGAGAATTGTTGGTTTAAAATGGAAATTGGTGAGCTGAAGAGAGGCCTGGCTGTCTTGTCAGACTGTGTTCAGAGTGGAACTCTTCAACCTGGGGTCCCTGCCCCTCCCTGGGCCCAGGACAGCGGGAAGGGCCTGTGGTCTCATCCACACCCACATGGCTGCTTCCTCCTCCAGGGAATCCACTGTCTTCCACCCTGTGGGAGAGGGAAGCTGCTAGCTGCGGAGAGCCCTGGCCAGGGCACTGAGGGCACCAGTGTTTGTGGCAGGCTCTGGACAGCCCATGCTTGGCCAGTGGTTGAAATTAAATCAGTGCCTTTCAAGATTTGAGAACTGCTTGCTGTGAATAATGCTGAAAAAGAAAGAAAAAAAGAAAGAAAGAAAGAAAGAAAGAAAGAGAGAGAGAGAGAGAGAGAGAAAGGAAAGAAATAAAAAGCACAGATGGTCCATGAAGATTACCTACAAGAGTGTTGTTTTCCTATATGATTTTATAACAGTAAAATTTCAGAATGTCTAAGAGGTAGAGAAATGGTGCAGCTGGATGATAAAACTGTGTGCAGTCATTGAAGCAGAAGATACAGAAGAATATTCCATTAGCCATGTGGGAAAGTACTCCCAGGGCAATGTTAACTGCAAGGAAAGGCATGCCAAAAATAGAATTTAGAGTATGATCCCATCTTCACAGAATAAGTTAGATTGTACATGATACTGAATGTGTAGTGGTACCTGGATTCATGAACATAATGCCTCCCACGATTCTGGTCACAAATCAAGTCAAATTTCTCCATAAATTCAACATTGTACCTAACCATTGAATTTGATTCTGTTGGAGAGCAATTCAGTTTGAGATCAGAATCAGAATCGTGGAAAGAATTAAGTTCGTAAGCTGAAACAAAACTTTGCATTGCTTACATGACTGAAACTTTAAGCTTCAAAAGTATGGCTTGCCAGTTTTTTTCTTTTTCTTTTTTCTTGACTTTTCTAATAAGTCCATTAAACATAAGGTGCTAATGGGTAAAGAGCTATAATGCATTAATGAGTAAATGTATGTTTTATCAGTAGTCAGGCAAAGGTGCTGCATGCTCCAGTGTCTTTTTAGGTCCAGATTTGCAGGCAACTTGAAGCATTCTCAAGATAGATATTTTCTTTCTTTTTTTTTTTTTTTCTTTTTGCGGTACTGGGGATTGAACTCACAACCTTGCGCCTGCTGGGGCAGGTGCTTAAGCCACTGAGCCAAACTCCCAGCCAAGGTTTTGTGAGGCAGGGTCGCACTATGTAGCTCAGGTCGGCCTTGCGCTTGAGTTGTAGCCCAAGCCGGCCTCGAACTCACAACGCTCCTCCTACCTCAGCCTCCAGAGTGCTGGGATTAAAGGCGTGCGCCACCACGCCCGGCTAGGATAGACATTTTCTGAGAACAATAATTAAAGGATGCTACATGACCTGAGGAACTCTGCCCACTTCTTATACTCATCCATCTTCTTAGAATCCTGAATTTCTTTCCAACCTAATGTGCAGAGCACATACAACAGTATTTACCTGAAGACATCTGTTTGCAACACTGAAAAGATAAAATCAAGCTGAAGGTTGTGGAGGGCAACATTCTGGGCATTCTCAGATTAAATATGTGGTCTGGATTCAGGTGTGATTTTCCGTAAACCCCTTCTTATGGTTTGTATCTGGGTGGCCTCTCAAGCTTCATGCAGTCATGGAGGCAGCTGAGCCTAGTGTTTGTGACTGGTTCATTGTCTAGCGCTGGGATTGGCAGTGTGAGTGCTGCACCCACCCGGGGCGGAGCCGGCATACAGTGTCAGGGAGGGAAGGAAGTGTGCTTTTCTCCTTTTAGCCCTCTTAGCCCTTTTCTCTCTTGTGTCTTGCAACCACGAAGAATGCGTGCCTCTTAGCCACGCCACCCTGCCTTGGAGCCAGCTGAGTATGAACTCAAACCTTCAAAAACCATAAACTAAATAATCCTTTCCGTCCTTCATTTTGGGCAGCAGGTATTTTTTGTCAATACCGAGAGAAAAGTAACCAAGACACCCCTCATTATAGACTTCTCAATGGAAAATCCACCAGGGCTGCCACCACGGATGGACAACCAAGCTTCTTAGCATAGCCCTGCAGGCCCTTTACTGCTTGGTCCTGCGCCCCCACGGGTGCTTTGAACCTCATCCCTACTTTTCCCACCTCCTGGGCTCAGCTGCTGTGAGACTACAACAGCTCACACAAATTGAATCTGCTAGACATTTGTATAATTCTGCGAACAAATCTAGAGTGTACCTATTACTCTACTATGGTATTAGCCTTCCTATTTTATAGATGAATAAAATGAGGCAATAAAAGTTAAACAATCTTATTCACAGTCCTATCATCTAAAGTTTATAACATTTTGGTGTGAGCCCAGGAAGCCTGACTTCAACTGTGAGCTGTTACACTGTTATGTAGTTGCTCAAATAAGTCATTAGTTTCAATGAAGCTCTGCTTTAATTTCAATTTTATTGTGTGTAGAAGATGCTGTACTTTGTTTGACTCTTTGACTTTTTTGTTTTTGTTTTTTGGTACCGGGAATCGAACTCACAACCTCGCACCTGCCAGGCAGGCACTTACACCACTGAGCTAAATCCCCGGTTCTGTTTTTTGAGAAAGGATCTCACTGTGCAATTCAGACTGGCCTTGAACTCACTTTGTAGCCCAGGCTGGTATGGAATTCACAATGATCCTCCTGCCTCAGCCTCCTGAGTCTTTGACCTTTCTTTCAAAACACAAATGTAATATATCCCTCTGAAAATTCTTCTTCAGTCATCATAGACAGGTTCAAGGATTCTCCTATATACTACCATATGTCTCCTCATTAATGTCTGCTTAGTAACTGATTCATGTACTGTACGAAGGAGTATTAAGAGTGGCATGTAGTTATGTTTGTCCAAAACCATGGTTACCATGCATACAATAATAGCTCATGTCCCACCGTTTGAGTAAATTCTTGGTAGGCAAATCCTGGACTACTAGCAAAAAGACCCAGTGTAATGGTAACTTCACCAAAAAGTCTACCCTTTTCTTGATGGGTTCTGGTTCAATGTGAACATGTCCTTAGGGAGTGGAAAGAGAGTGTTAAGAGGAACTAAAAAATATTTTCAGGAATTAAATTTGATAATTTTCCAGCTATTCTATAAGGAAAGAAAATCTCGCATGGATGGGATGGAGGGCGATTAGATTTGTTAAAGCATTTAGGGCTTAGCAGGTGATCGATCAAGCAAGAGCACACCCTCATGAGGCCTTTACCAGAAAACACCTTCACAGTCATTTGCCTGGGGCAGCTCCCATATTAAACTCACACATTTTCCTACCACAGACCTGAAACTCTATCTTGACTAGTAACAGGGTGTTCTTATCTCAGTCATAGAAATATCAGGACTATCACAAGAGTTAAAGGTGACTGATATTTATGCCACACAATGGGCATGGTTTAACATAAAGGCAGGTTTTTATTTTCATCATTCTTCTATTTGCATTATCTTGGTGTTGTGTCTGCATTTATGTTCAGCTGAAAATAAACAACTTGTGAGTTTGCTTTCAATATCTGATCTAAACTTTACTTTGGGCTTTTGGGTGCATTTGTGACCACATTTCTAAGGGAATCTAGGATGTCCTTGCAGATACCAAAACAAATGCTTTGAAGGAATGGATAAAAATTGCCAGGGTTGCACATATCCACTCACTCTGAAAGAAATAAACATAATTTGACCCCAACATACTTTCTGCATTTTAGCTATAGAGGTTGAGATTTGACTTTTTAAAAGGTTTATTTGACCATTAATGCAATTTTTCTTTCAGACTGCTGCTATTACATATTTGAGAGGTTTTAAGTTTTGCAAAGTTCTTATAGTTATCTAGTGACTCCTTGTGGAGTTCTCTCTATATATAACTCACTAAAAAGTTAAGAAATTGTAAGATCTGTGCTGAAAGGATCTCAGTTGTACCTAATGCCAGTTGGGTATCTATTGTACAGTAACTGAGAGAGATGAGTGAAGACTGTCTGGTAACAAGAGGGGGTCTTTGGGGTTCTCAACTCTTTTCTGCTCTTTGAAAGGTGAAGCAGACTTGCAGTTTGTTCACGCACATGGTACCCACTTCTACAGGGCTCAGAATAAAAAAATTAAAACAGAGGAGATTTCCCACTAGCCAAAATCTGTGATGTCACTGGATTCTGTGAGGAATTAGACCCTTATAGCACGTGGTCTTACTTGAAAAACAAGGAACCGATACTTAAGTATAATGACGTGTCTAAAATCCCTCAATCATTCCCCAAAAAAACCCCAATATCTCTCTTGCTCTGAAATTATGCCCCTATTTTATTTTTATTTGTTCATGGCTTTTGATAAGCATCTGATTGTCTTGGTAGTCAGCCTTCGTCACTCCTCTCAGTACCTAGACAGTAGCCCTGGGGGTGTCCTCACTGGCCACTCATGGAACAACTTGCCCCCCCGTTATGGGCAGTCTATAAAGGATGGTAAGATTCATTCTCAATTCTTACTCTGAAGCTTTAGGATATAAAAGTCAACCAGACATTTTCTTCCAGGACAATGAACCTTAGGGAGGTTATAAGAAACATCCATCTCAACAGTATAGCTTGGTAAGGTTCTATGACGCCATGTTGTTTTGTTTTGTTTTTTAACTTGGCAGAAATACTTTGAGAGCTTGTTTGGAGGTTCTATTGGGGGAGTACAGCTACTTGTATACCCTCGACTGAGGGGCGGTCCTCCTCTATTGGGGATGCTCCTCCTCTTCCACTGAGTGCACCACTTCATGAGGGACAAACATGGAGTATTGAGGGAGGGAGGGGACATCGCCAGCCAGATCAGCCCAGTCAACCCTGAGGGTCAGTGGGGTGACAGATGTCATAGCCAGATCGCCTCACATCCGGCAGAGATACTTTGCACATTCCCTGTTACTAAACCTGGTTCTCAGGCCTTTTCATCACTTCTTGCCATTCCTAAGTCTTTCCAACATCTTATCCTTTTGAAGAAAGTTAGTCAGATTCTAAAATTGATAGTGGCAATTGTTGCACAGTTCCGTCAGCATGTAGTATACTTGTTTAAATGGGCTAAATTGTTGCTTCCTAAATTATGTCCAAAGAAAGGCTTCCCCAAACCTTTCCATACACACACTCAAAATCAGTCAGAGTTGGTTTCCATTGTTTGGAAGTTATCTCAGTTATTTCTGTCCTTGCTCAGTTAAAATACCCAACATCCACAGTTTAAGAAAGGAGAGCTTTATTTGGGCTCACATTTCAGTTCCGAGTAGGGTAACTCTGTATTAGTTACTTTTCTCTCATTGCTAAGACAAATACCCAATGCCCAAAATTAAGAAAGGAAAGGTTTATTTAGCTCATGGCTTGTGGAGGTTTCAGTCCATAGCCTTCTGGCTCCAAGGCAGGGTGGCGTGGCACAGGGGCAACCATTCAAAACAGAAAAAGCAACCAGAGCAAAAAGTGGGGAACGCATGGAGAGAAGACTCTTTCTGTCCCTTATATTGTATTAGGGTGTCCTTTATATTGCTAGCATGGGTGTAGCACTCACATCCACAATCCCAGCATTGGACAGTGAATTAATCAGAAATTCTAGACTCCTACCCCCATGAGTGTATGAGGCTTTGGGGTGACATCAGACGCAAACCATAAGAAACTCCAAGGAGGTAGGTATGGCACTGGGTCATGGCGGAGGAGAGTTGCTCATGGCATGGTGGACAGGAAACAGAGCATTACCCTGGGAAGGAACCAGAGATGTGATAAACGTTCCACGTTATACCTCCAGGGACCAGCTTGTCTACCAGACCCCACTTTCTAGCAGCACTATTAGCTATGAACCCCCATAATCCAGTCATCTCCTGAAAACAAGACCCAATTGATAGAATGCTCCCATCAAAATGCCATTGTCAAGACTATGGATTACATATCCTCAAGTATCTTTAACACTACATTTACCTGAAAGGAATAATGGGAAACTAGGTATGATGAAGGTTAAATGAGTCTAGCAAATGTAGTGAACAAAGTAAACATTCCCAGTGAATAGGACAGTGAGACACCACATAGGAGATGAGTTTAGAGGTTCAGGTGGGCGTGAGGACATTGGTTGGTGGAAGCATTGGAGAGAGAGGTAGAGAAGTGATTTGTACCAGTCCCAAAAGGGAGGTAGCTTTTTGTAACTAGTCCTAAATCAAAATTAATCTCAATTCATAAACCTAAAGTGAAGTTTATTATTCTTCTCCTGCAAATGATTTTGTACTCATCCAGTTATTTCTAAATAAAAGTAGAGCTTTGGGGATGAAAGCTACACATGTGAAGAATACATAATTAACAATTCAAGCACATTTCAAATCCTGGGATATAAACTTTCTATATGCTGTTTCATTTGTAATTAGTAACAACCTTGTACTTCAGTTTAAAGCATTTCTCAAGGTTATAGAGCCAAGGAGATAAAATTCAAACTTGAGTCCCTCTTATTCTAATAGTGATACTTTTGTTTGTGCTTCCTAAGGGGAAGAAAACACAAATAATATACATAAATTTCTACTCCTCAAATATTAATTTTTCAATTAAGCATGATGTGACAGTTCTTTTTACTTTTTCACATGTACATACTCACAAACAAAATTTTCTAGAAATATCAGATTTGTTTGATCTTTGTCTAGTTTATCTCTTAACTTTATCTCTTTTAACTGATATCCCATATTACCACATACCATGAGCTATTTCCACATCATGCTTGTTGGAAGTTGCATATGCTTTTATCTCTGGTCAAAATATCCTTTGACAAATACCCTGACTTTTGCTAAACAGTACCATGGAAATGTGCTCAGTTCTACCTTCTTTTAAATGACACTTCCAGGGGCTGAGACCAATATTGGATTGCTTTCTACAGACTTCTAAACCACCTTATGTACGCTTTACCTAAGAATGCGTCAGTCTGTACTATATCGGTGGCTTACTTCTCTAGGTTACTTGGGAGTGAATTACATGAAGTTTTCTCTATTTGTCTTTAAACATTATTCTTTGTCTGCTACCTGGAGCATATTAAGCACCCAATAAATTCCTGTTGATGAATTATACAGTTAAGGACTCCATAATTTAGAAAACTAAATTTTTGCCTAAATTCTAATAAACTCATTTTAGCTTATAATAGGATATTGTGTTTAAACAAATGATCTATGTAGGACAGTAGACCATGAATATATCAAAGAACCATAATATTATGAAATATATAAAATTCTATTAAATGTAAGTCAATTTTCCTTTGATGGTATAATTTTGGAGATTATGATACCTGGAAATATTATAGGCCCTTATTTGTTGTTACAGTGATTCTTCAATATCATTTAATAAAGAAATCATAGCAGCGTGGCAAGCACTAGGAAATCTATTACATAGTGATGCCACTGTTCTTATTCCAAATATTGATTTACCAGGAGTTCTAAACCTAGATGAAAAAAAATATTTTTGAGGACTCTGTAGAGTTGTTGTTCAGTGATTTTCTGAATTTATCTTCTGACACAGACATCCTTCTGCACCAACCTTTTCAAGCATGTTATCCATATTAAGGTAGTTCTGGGTAAGCACTCGTTCATGGAGGCCAAGTCAAGGAACTGCATATGTGCATATATATTCCCAATTTATTTGTTCTTTTCTTATTATGCCAGCTCCAATTTGCAGTTTGATATTTTGACTTCAGATTTTGTCCCATTGTCTTTCATAACTGTTTCAACCCTGTACCTGGCTTTTAGGACATCAGTAATTGGGAAGGGCATTGGGTTTAGTCTCCCCTTAGCTTTAAGAATCCCCTGTGCCTCTGGTGGGAACACTCCTGCCAGATCCCAGTGGGATCCATTTGTTTGGATCATTGCGCAACTTTTCCCCGAGAGTGCGATGGAATATGAGGATTAAACAGGCAAAGTTCTGACAAATCTTTTACTCCTCTTGCTGTCATGAGCACAATGTCCAGTCCCTTATTATAAGAAGCCTGTTAACTCATGTCCAGCTGTGAATGACAATTAAGAACACACTTTTTGTATGGAAAAACTGTATCCTCAGTATTTTTTGAATTGTAATCTTGCTTTGAATATTTTTGAGTGTGCACAGGCACAGTAGCTACATTTTGTTTAATAAAATCACTACCTGCAAATTTCTTTAACAACTGTTATTGCTTAAAAACTTAGAATTCAGACTACTTTGTGAAGAGTTATAACAGAATTAAGAAGAGTTCCAAAAAAATAAAAGGATGTTTCTTTTCTGCTTTATTGTGAGGAACACCTGGAAGTCTTGTGTGTATGTTTGCAATAGCATGAAATATTTATATATTGAATTATGTCATGTGAACTTGATATATTTTACAGAAAATATGATGATTGTGTGTCTGCCATAAAATCATAACCACAAATGTCGTGGTGTTGAGGTTAATGGGAGTCAAGCATTTAAATCCAGCATGAATTCCATTTCTCAATTTTTCCACATGCTTGCTCCCCAGTAATTCCTTTTATAAGACAACTTGTGGAAAGTATCAAATATCAAGAGGTATATGTGGAAGAAAGTTTAAGATTTGAACCATTGTTAATTCAAAAAATCATTTCTCACTTTTTAAAGCAGTCTGCTCCATCCTAGTTCAAAACCATCTCGATTTCCACACTTGCCTGGTTTCAGAATCACTGTGCTTATATCCTCTTAGTAGCCTGTAAAACAACTATCACCTTACTTTTTCCTTAAAATAAACTGTAAATTAAAATTAGATGGTTTTACTGAGATGGGAACCCAGATGCTAATATTTCCAAAATGCATGAATTTAGAGCTTAGCATAAGTGTGTACTATGTGTACTTCTCATTTCAAAAAGTCTTTAAAATGTTGACCTAGAACTTTCACACTGCACTAATTCATAGAATTGATGCCTAATTTGAAACATGTATCCCATTAAAAAGATGATTGTATGTGGAGAGGAAATAAATTCCTTAGTTCCTCTATGTATATCAAAAGAGAAATCTGGAGCCATTATGTAGTTTATGCTTCAGATTTTGATTAAAACATACTGAAGATCTCATGGGACCTCAGCCCAAAGTAGAGAATATGAATTGAACATATTGAAAAAAGATCAGATGCCCAAATACCAGTTTTAGGTATCTTTTCTTACTGAGCTATGTAATAAACAATCCACATGGATGTAAAAACCAGCAACTTCCTGAATAATGGCCACATCTGTTTTCCAGTTCCACTTAAATCCTCTGTCTCTAAGTTTGGCGAATGATTCAGTTTTAGAGCTGGAAGGAAATTTACTCCAATTCTCGCATATTACATATGAGAAATTGAGGCACAAAGAGATTTCTCCTTAATAACCCATACTGACCTTTCAGTTTCATACTTAAGAGTCACTCCTTTGGGAGGCCAGGACTTGCTGCCATAAAAAATCAGGTCCCTTCATTACATAGTCTCCGATTCCTCTGATTCCTCCGTAGTACTTAACATAATTTTGGATTGTGCAATTGAAAGTCTTAAATTTTTGGTTTAGAATCTGTTCTCCCAAGCAAAAGCTCATTTTCTTCACAGTCTGGGTCTTTAAGGTCTAGCACAGGCCAGGTACATAAAGTGACCAGTTAATAGTGAGTAAGGCAATGTCTTGGGACCATGGAATGACACACATGCATGCATTATTTCATTTATAAAAAGAAGGGTTAAACATAGTCGTTTTAAAATTTTATACCAGCTCCAAAAGAATTTAGGACTGATAAGTCTGCTGGTTTTTTCTTTTCCATAGATGACAAACAATTTGTGCCTTTTGTCACTGATTCTACATCCACTGTTAGTGTGATTCGGCCCTGCCCCATCACACAGAGAACAACACATTGACTATACTGACTTGGGTATCAGTATTTGCCTTTGCTGCAGTCACTACTGAGACTTCATACTCTGAAGTATTTGGGCTAAGCAAGTGTCTGATATGTGTAATGTATAAGTCAGATACACAAAACACTCATGAGAAGGGGTCAAGAAATCTTGCCCGAGAGCACTGAAGGCCCAAATGCAATTGGCATTTTGATAAGGCTATGTGTGTTCCCACGAAGAGCCATTCTAAAGGGAGCTCCTGATCAGAGATTGTAACTGAGACACAAGCATCACCTTACATCTTTGACCTCCAGAGAAGCTTGATTTATTAAGAACATAGAAAAACAGAATAATTTAATTCCAGGTATTAGCAAAGACTGCAGTAGGACTGTGGAAGGAAAGGAAGGAGGGGGTGTAGTTTAATCTATTTTGCCTTCTTTCATCACAGGCTAGCCCCACAGGCTTCCCTTGAATTACAAAAACCTGTTTGTTCAATATTAAGACATAATTCTTCCACCTGAACCCTCCCACTCTGTGGCTGTCTTATGAAGAACGGGCACTCTTTGAAATAAGAGACTGATAAGACTGAGACGAATGTGAACACTGGACTGACTTCTTGGTACAGAGAAAAGAGGAAGATAAACATGAGAAATTTGACGGATTGTTGCCTTTCATTCTGGATGATCCTGATGAAAAAGAGTTTATCTGTTGTAAGTTTTTAAACTAAATCTATCCATTTTATCAATAATCAGAGACTATTAGTTACTGAAGTGTAAATATTGCATTTTCTAAGGCTCTTTCCCCTCCTAGAACATGGATTAGTCCACTTTTCTGTTGCCGGGTCATAATACCTGACACCCATGATTTAGTAGAGGAAAGATTTAATTTGTCTCAAGCTTTCAAGAGGTTCAGTCCGTGGCCTGTTGGCTCCAAGGCAAGGAATTATGGTGAAAGGAAGAGGAGGAGCAAAGCTGCTTAGCTCATGGTGGAGAGCAGAGCAGGGGAACAGTGCCAGAAAGAAAGGGGCCACAGAAGAGATATAATATTCAGGGTCACGCCTCCAGACCCATTCAGACATGCCCACAAGAATGCTTCTCCAGTTCTTTCAGTGGCTCCCAAGCTAAGCAAGTTGATACAGTTAATTTTAACCACCATAGCAAGTAAAAATAACAATACAAAAGTCACAGCATGAACTCCTCATTCCAGAGCCTCTAAACCTTACTTCATGACAGTACACTGAGCCAGACTTGTGAACCATGACAAAAACACAAGACGCACATCAGACTCCATTCCTCACTAGCTAACGTGCCATCTGTCCCGACTGACTGCCCTGAACTATGGCTGCCATTGCGTGGGATCCATTTATCAGTTGTTTGTTACTGATTTCATGATTATGTTTGAATTAATTCAACCCAGCTTGTGTTTCTTAACATAGACATTTTTGCAAGAATTTCTTGAGAATCTTTCAAGTTTTAGGGACTGCTCTAGAAGCGATGGTTATAATATGGCAAAATAGTAAGGAAACAGTTAAGCCTTTGTGTAGCATGCACCCTTGCTTTGTTGAACACTTTCTGCGTAAGGGATAATTTTATGTCAAATCATTAATTCCATAGAGCTCAGTTACTGGGATGAACCCTAATCTGGATATTCCTGTGAAGGAATTTTTGTAGATATTGTTTAATATTTATGAGCAGTTGATTAGAAACTACTTAACATTTAAAAAGAAAGGTAATCCTATCATTTGGGACAATGTGGCCAAAACAGGACAACACTGCACAAACGGAAATAAGCCAGACAAAAAAAGTCCTGCACAGCTTATTTTATATGTGAAATATGTTTTTAAAGCCAAATACACAGAAATAGATTCAGATATTGCAAGGCTTAAAGCTAACCAGGGCAACCCTGCCTAAAAAAAGGCATAGAAAAGTACAAAATCAAGTACTGGCATTGGAGAAAACCTGTACAATGAATCATGCAAATTTAACCTTTATCAATGTCATGGTAAGTCTATTTCTTTTTATAATAACATTGAGTTGAATACTATTGCTTTTATTTTTCCCAATTTACTTGTGAAGGAAGTGAGATTTAAAAGAGTGTTTGGTCCCATGTCTTGGAGCTCAGGATGGGGCAACATAAACTTCTAGGATACAATTTATGTCAGGGTAAATGCTTACAGCTTTCTCTGGAATGTGTTCTAACATTTCAAACAGGAAACTTCCATCCTTGGTTGAAGTGAAGAGATTCCAAGAGGTGTGTGCTTTTCCATTTTATATATCCGTTTAATTTCCAAATCAAGGGTAGGATACCATCCCTTCTGGTGGGAGCACAGAACATAGAGAAAGGATATAACCAAAAGCCAGAACCAGTCATGTGTGGGCACAAAACAGTAGGGCCTTTAAAAAAAGAAGTGAAAACAAAATGGAGGGGTTTCAGCACTTTGAGAAATAGGAGCACATTAACCTTTGAATTCTACATCCCAGCAGAAGGTTCTGTATTATATTTAAGATACTTGGCATTTTGATAACACCATTGTACCTCCAACAAGAGGTAAACAAACCTTGATATTTTGTCATACATATTTCAAAATTTTAAAATATTGCAAATAGAAATTAAGTCATACTTGCATGTGGTCCCCTCCTCAATCACATTTCTCTTGATCTCAATAATTATTTGCTGAATCAATGAAGGAATCAACTAATGCATGGATTAATGCATGTCACACATATCCTCCCTTTTTTATAAGAAAAGTTAAAAATGCTTCTGTCCTTCACTTTTTCAAGACTACAAGCCAGGCATGGTGGCACACACCTGTGATCCCAGCACTTGGGCAGCTGAGGCAGGAGGATCACCATGAGTTGGAGGACAGCCTGGGCTACATAATGAGTTCAATGCCAGCCTGGACTGCAGAGCGAGACCTTGCCTCACAACAAACAAACAAGCAAACAAACACATAGACAGGCAAAAGACTACAGTACAACACACACGTTCTGGGTATTTGATTCATTTGGGATATCAAAGAGCATCACTGGGCAATGCAATCAGTTATTGGGGAATATTGGAAAGCCTTGAATCAACTCAAACTTGGTCCATTGTTTAATCTCTGACTAACTTACAGGTACTAGATATGTCTGGCTTTTAAAAACGCTATCAGAATCTTCCTGCATCCATTTTTAGAATCAGAGAATAGTTTCTCTTTAATTTCTGCAGAGATCTATCATGTTAAGCGAAGATGAACACCACCAAAGGTTACGAAAACACAGCATCCATATGTGAAAGTCACTTTCTAGCATTAAAGTTGCAATATTTTATACTCTGTTGGAAAGAGAAAGATTAGATAGACATGAGGAACAGAATCACATCAAAGTTGTGTGACCTACAACTTCTAAAGAATTCCTGGCTTTGAGCTCAGTTCTGGCTTTTCTGTTCAAGTGAGAATGGCTTGCAAATTCTGTCTGGTCTGAACTCTAGAGAGAGAGAAATAAGCTGTTCCCAGACTCACCAGGGTTCGGAATTCTTGCATTGAGGGGCTAGAAGTGGGAATCCAGTCTATAAAAGACACTAATGCAATTAAATATTCAGAATATTCAAAAGCTCGAAATCTGAGTAGACAAGCCTGATTTGGTATCTTGATTTCTTGTTTTCCTAAGTGTATAATGATTGAGCAAACAATGCTTTTTCCACTCCCAAATTTCTTCATCTGTGTTATAGAAATAATAGCAATAACTCCTTCACTGTTAACATTTAACTAGATATTACAATTTAGGCTTTGTGTAGGATGTGTTGTAGCATCAGTGGTAGGTAATTTTAACCACCGTTATAAAGAACCATGGGCTGGATTGCCTCTCTAGCTGTCTTCCCCTCCTAGAAATTCTACCCTTGTCATCAAAGTTGTTCCCTGAGCCGCCACATGATTACATTATGACCCATCCTCTGACCACAGTTGATGGTATAGTGTGATCATCTGGCTAGTACTTTCCTGACACTTTGGGAGCTAGAACTGAAAAAGACAAATGTTCTTTGAATAGCTATTGATCAAAGATCTAAAACTTAGAAATCGTATTCTTGGGAGGCCAAGATCATTCCCTATGAATAAAAAGCTGGTGTCCAATGAGAGAGAAGTATAACACCTATAACCATATGGAAATAGGTATGAGCAGCAGTAACATCCTGACAGTATTTGATTCTCTGTTTGCAAGTGGCCCTGAGACTTAGCCATGCTCCTGTACTCCATAAGGTCTCCTTGTCATATGTAACAGCCCAACAACCTTTCAGTGTACCATCCATTGTCCCTTGTACTGGTTAATGCTGGGCTTCCAGCAACTGGTAGCCATGACTGCACTTCATACACAGTGTCTCACTTATGTTTCAGGATTGATAAGACACAAGCATCATTTTCCAAATTTTTTTCCAGACAAGGAAATGTAAGATTCAAAAAAGATAACTGATGGCCCAAAGTCAATTGAATCAGGGTGCATTATGGTCCATCTGCTTGTTCACGCTCCCTTCTCTCCACCATATCTTGCTTTTGCTTTCTCTTCTCCATCTTCCTTTCTCCTCTCTGATTTCTATGGTACGTTCAGGTCAGCCTGTCACCACACACTCAGGACCCTTTCTCTGACTTCAAACCTCATGTAAGTGTTTCTGTCTTATGCCTCCCCATAGTCTTTGTGTTTCTTTTTATCAACACATTTATTACTTTGTGTCTCTCTTTTTAGATGCTCCGCTAGTCTATACACTAAAGGCAGAAAAGATCTCTTTTTCCATCTCTGTCTCATACAAGGTACAGCCCCTGGCCTAAATTAAGTCTGCTTTATGTGTTCCATGAATTAAATGAATGAAGAATATACTTAGAGATAGGAAAAAGGAACCTCTTCATGTCTCCATGATCACAAAATAGAAGGAGCCACTAAGAAATGCAGCAGATTAACCCAGAAAGCAAGAACTTCTTTCCTGAACATAGTAATCCTATCCTAGAAAATAAAGTAATGCAAATAATTCTTCTGCTTAGCATCCACATTTCCCCTCCCAAATGCCAGCATCTTAGTATCTCCACTCTAATTGGAAGGTAAGAGTGAAAAAAACTAAACACAAGGCAATTTATAAACTCTGAACCATATCATGGCAGTTTAATAGCAAGTGAAAAAGTGTTTTGGGCTAATAATGTTCATAAAAATTCGGACTTTCACTTCTTTTTTTCTGTCCTTGAAACCTCCAGAAATAGAAGCTATGTTTTTCATGAACTTAATCTCAGAACTTTTAAAATATATATATAGCTTCTATATTTTTTCTTGATACCTATGGGAATATATGCAAAAACAGTCTATGTACAAGAGAATATGTATAGGATGTATTAATAAATACAGTGCCTGTTTAAATTAAAATAATTTAGTATAGTAAAAGACACATTGTATTAATCTCCCTGAAATACCCACCCTCTGCTTTGCACACACCTATCCCCCTCATTCTTGCCACTTTCTGAAGCAGATCTAGAAGTCCTCATTTTTTTGTCTTTAATTGAGCTATCTTGGCCACATGGATGTCCCGAATCAATTCAAAATGTTTACCTTTCATGGGCATTTTAACTTTGGGGATGAGCCAGGACTCTTAGGGTAGCAGATCCAGTGAATGAGGTGGATGAAGACATACAGAGATGGTTTTACACCAGAAGCGATGTGTGACTGGGAGCATTGTATACCGTGGAGGTTGAAGCCATCTGCCATTTCTCAGGCTGTCATCTACATAGGTGTCTGAAATGCTGTAATAAGCCATTATAATATTCCAAATCCATCGAAGTGTTCCAGGGTACAAACTCAGCTCACAAAATTTTAAAAAAACAAAATTTTCAAGTAAAACAACCAACCTCCTCCTGGTCCTGACTCTTGATGGACATGCTTTTTGGTGGGTGGGGTTGTCTTTTTTTAAGATAATATCTCACTTTGTAGTTCAGGCTGTCCTTGAACTGATCATGTAGCCCAGGCTGGCCTCGAGCTTTCAGTGACCCTCCTGAGTTCTGGGGTGACAGGTATGTGCCGGCACATGAGGCAATATTTTTTTTTTGCATAAGAATGGGATGGTTTCCACTGAAAATTCTGACCTTTCATCTCAGGATCATAACAGCCTCAAGGTTCATCGCCTGTCATGATGTTTCTTAGAAAGCTGGGAATTGAAGGGGTACAATCTTGCAACTTCAATAAAATGGCCAAAGTTTCATGTAATGCATTGTTGCTGATCCATGGTTTCCAGCCACGTTAAAGCATGCCTTCTCTTAACCGTAGGTCAGAACCAACCGATTGCCCTGAATGAGTTCAAACCTGTCCCAAGTGTTCCTGAGGCCATTTCACATTCCTGCCTTTCCCTGGGCTGGCACATGGAAGCAGCATGAACACTACTGCATATGTTAAATAAAAGAATTAAAATCCAAAATAATGACAATATTATCAACCATTCTTCAAAATTAAATAAATGGTAAGGGAGGAAGGTGAATGGGTAATATTTAAGTGATTTATTTTTAATTATTTTTAAACTGACAAAATAACATGCAAAAACATGAAGTTTTGAGATGTATACATATATTGCAATAGGCCAGTTAAGCTAAAAAACACTTTTATTTTTATTTTATTTTCACATATTTATTTTTTATAGTGACAATACTTCCTTTCTCAGTGATTTTTAAGAATATATTGCAATAGAAGGGAGAATATAAAAGGTAATGAATCTGAGGACAAGAGAAAGAGAAATGAGGTGAAAGTACTCAAAGAATGTTATATGCACGTAAAACTATGCCCCAGCAAAACCCACTATTCTGTATAACTACTATCCATTAATATTTTTAGAGGAAATAACACACTGTTATTAGCTATTATTAGCAGGTTGTACAGTAGAACTCTTGAATTTATTCCTACCATGCAATTTAAATTTTGTGTCATTTAACTAATGTTCCCCTAATGCACACACACACACACACAAACATGCACACATGCACACACACACACACACACACACAAACATGCACACATGCACACACACACACACACACACACACACACCACACTTGCTCTAGGCTTCAGTAGCTACTAGTTTACTCTCATTTTTAAGATTCATGATTTAAGAATCTATGTACAAGTGAGGTATTGTGGCATTTGTCTTTCTGTGCTTGGTTCATTTTATTTGACATGGTGTTCTCCAGTATGGTCTATATTGCCTTAAGCGACAGGATTACTTTCCTTTTTATAGCTGAATAGTATTCACATATATATGGGAATATATATAACACTAAAAAAAAAAAACCCATTCATCCAGTGATGGAGTCTTCAGTCAAACCTATACCTTCACGGTCTTGTGAGTGGTGCTGAAGAAGGAAGTTCAGCTCTCCCTTTAATGTATTAATTTCATTTCTTTTGGATATACACCCATTAGTAAAATTGCTTGATCATGACAGTTACTTTTTTGTGGAACTTCTGTATTGTTTTCTATAATGGCCTCCTGATTTACATTCCCAACAGCACTGTTCAAGTCTTTCCTATTCTCCTCCAACATTTATCATATTGCATCGTCTTCGTAGTAACCCTTCAGACAGCTGTGAGGTGCTGGGTCATGGGGATTTGCATTTATCTAATGATTAGCAATGTCAAGAATTTTTGTATATTCTCTTCCAAGAATTGCCTGTTCAGATGTTTCTCCAATTTTTTCTTTGTTTTCTTAATATTGAGCTATTTGAGTTGTTTAAAATTACAAATTACTTATGAATTTTGGATATTAATTTCTTATTAGATGCATAGATGCAGAGTGTGAAAATTATTTTTCTCATTCCTTGGATTGTCTCTTCCCTCTGTTGATATTTTTGTTTGTTTTTTGCTTTGAGTGTGTGTGTGTTTGTGTGTGCGTGTGTGTGTGTGTGTGTGAGAGAGAGATTTTGAGGTCGTATTAAAAAAAAAAATCAGTGCCCAAGCTTATGTCATGGAATGTTCATCTTTTTTCTTCTTCTAGATTCAGGTCTTATTAAGTACATTTTGTGCTGAGCTTTATATATGTATATATATATATATATATATATATATATATATGGCAGAAGTCTATATTCTATATGTTGATATCTTGCTTTCTCTGCAACAGTTATCAAACAGACAATGTTTTTTTCATATTTTGTGTCCTTGGCATGTTTGCTGATTAAATTAATTGATCATGAAGGATAGAGTTTATTATCTGTGCTCTTCATTCTGTTCCACTGAATGCTGGTACCATCTTATTTTGATTAGTATGATTTTGTAACAGAGTTGGAAGCCAGATTGTGTGATGTCTTCAGCTTTATCATTTTTTCTGAAGATTGCTTTAGATATTTAGGGTCTTTTGTGTTTGCATGCATGTTTTTATTTTTTATGATGGGAGTTGCATTGTATTTGTAGATCCCCTTGAGTAATGTGAACATTTTAACAATATTAATAGCTCCAATCTGAAAATATGAGATGTGTATTGTAAATCACATTGCTTTCTTAGTTATTCTTTGTATCAAAATGCTACTGACTTTTGCATGTTGATTCTGTATTCTGAAATTTGTTACAGAATATATATTCTGTGTATAAGAGTATATCATCTGCAAACCAGGATGCTTTAACTTTTTCCTGTCCTGTTTAGATGCCTCTGTTTCTTCCTTTAGAAAATTGCTCTCATTATATTACTTCCAGTACATGATACATAAAATGCCAAGAGTGGACCTTTTTGTCCTAAGACAGATCTCAGAAGCAAAGCTTTTGTTTCCTCACCACTGAGTATGATGTTAATTATGGCCATGCAATATGTAATCTTCATTGTGTGGAGTTACGTTCTTTTCGTATCCAATTAGTTGAGGGTATTTTTTTAAATCACAAACAAATGTTCAGTATCATATATGCCTTTTCTAAATCTGTTGAAATGAGAATATCACTTTTGTCTTTTTGTGAAGGGGGCGTATCATGTTTATTGATTTTCCTATATTGAACCAGCCTTGCATCTCAGGGATAAATTCCTCTTGATCATGGTGAATGATTCTGTTCATGTACTTCTGAATTCTGTTTGCTTCTATTTTGTTGAGAATTTTTGCATATATGATATTGACATGCTCTTTCCTTGTACCGTTTTGTCTGACTTTGATGTCAGTGTAATGCCACCTTCACAAAATGCCTTTATATTTTTATCTCTTTTATAATTTTTGGAAGAGTTTAAGAAATATCAATATTAGTTCTTTAAATGTCTGATATAACTCATCAGTCAAGCCACTTGGACCTGGGCTTTTCTTTATGAAATACATTTTATTATTAATTCAGTCTCTGTACTCATTATTAATTTGTTTGCATTTTATATTCCCTCATGATTCATTAGTAGCAGGTTCAGTGTGTCTGTTAACTTGCCAATTTATTCTAGACTATCCTATTTTGGGGAATATACTTGTTTATAATAGTCTCTCATTAACCTTTTTGCTTCTTTGGTGTCTGTTCCAATGTTTCCTCTTTTATTTCTGATTTAAATTACTTGAGTCTTCTTTCTGTATTGTTTGTTAGGATTGCTAACTTTTGTCTATTTGTTTTTTCGACAAACTGTTCAGGTAGTTGATCTTTTCTATTGCTTTTCTAGACTCATTTATTTCTGCCATGATCTTTACTATTTGCTTCATTCTAATTTTGGATTATTAATTCTTTTAGTTCTTTCAGTCAAAGTTGTTTGAGTTTTCTTCCTTTTGACATAGGTTTGAAATAAATTTTCCTCTTAAAACTACTTTTACTGTATACTATAGATTTTGCCATACTGTTTCCATTTTTTTCTTATCTTAAGGTATTTCTTAGTTTAGGAACATGCTGTTCAGTTTCCATGCCTTTGTAAAGTTTTTGAAATTTGTCCTGTTACCAATTTCTAGTGTTCTACAATTGTGGTGAGAAAAAAATACTTGAAACAATTTGAATCTTCCTAAATTTATTAATATGTGCATTCTGACGTAAGACCTATCCTGGAGAATGCTTTGCGTACACCTGAGGAGAATATATACTTCTGTAACTGAATGGAATGTTGTATACATGTGTGTTAAATTCCATGGTACAAAGAAAATGCTTGAGTATGAAGTTTATTTAGTTTCCATCTTGAAGTCTGGATGCTCTGTTCATTCCTGGAAGTGGGGTATTGAAATTATTTACTATTAAAATCTCTCTGTCTTTCTATCTCTGTCTCCCTCTCCCCAGATCTATTAATGACTAATATCTGCTTTGTATGTTAGGTGCTCCAAAGTGGGGTGCATATATATTTGCAAGTATTACATCCTCTTGATCAATCCACACCTTTACTATTATGTAATATCATCTTTTGTCTCTTGTTACAGCTTTTAACTCAAAGTCAACTTCACCTGGAGTATAGCTGCCCTCTTTTCTGTTGGATTTTATTTGTATGGTATCACTTTTAAGCCTAATTATGTCCCATTGGTTGGTTTAGGAGCCAGCTGGGGGATTAATAAAGCAGACTTCTGCATGTGTCTGTGTAGGGCATGGCCGTGGTCTCTGACCCCTTCTCTCTGGCACTGCTCTCCTCTGCTTCCCTGCCAACATGAACTGAACATCTTTGCTCTACCGTGCACTTCTGCCATGATGTTTCTGCCTTGAAGCCAGCTGGCCATGGACTGAGCCCTTTAAACTGTGAGCCAAGTTAAGCTTCTTCTTCTTCTTTAATCTGTGGATTTCAGTGTTGTGTCTCAGTGACGCAAAACCTGATAATCCACATGGAACACAGCACTCCATTCTTTAGCTTTCAATTTATGTTTGTCTTTAAAGGTGAAATGAATCTATTGCATACAGCATATAGTTGTCTTTTTTAAATACATTCAGCCATCTATTTGTTTTGACTGGAAAATTGAGTGTATTTATATCCAAAATTGTTAAATGAGGAATTGGTACTGCTTTTTTTTTTTCCTAGTGATTTGGAGATTCTTTGTTCCTTTCTTCATCACTTGCTATCTTCCTTTTATGGATTAGACAGTTTTAATAGTGTACCTGAACCCTTCTTTTCATATCACTTCTATATCTACTATAGAGTTTTTTTTTCCTCTGAGGTTATCATGAGGCTTACAGAAAACACCTTACAGTTATATCACTCTACTTAACCTGATAGTAACTTAACCGTAATCACACATATAACTGATGGCTTTTACTCCATGATCTTCACTTTTATGCTTTTGACGTCAGTCACAATTACACCTTTTTATTCAATATATCACTTATGAAGTTAATGCAACATTATTTTGAAAAGTTTTGCTTTTTTAGCATAGTACTAAAGGTATGAATGATTTACACATCATCATTACAGAAATAGAGTACTGTGAATATGACTGCATAATTATTTACCAGTGAGTTTTAGGTTTTAGGTAGATAAATTTTTAATGAGCATGGTTTGTACCTAATGAAATCCTCCCCCCAATTTCTCAAGTAAAGAAACAGCCATTGGAATCTGTGTTAAAAATGAGCTATCAGATATCAGACATTTTGTATGCAGGTGTTAAAGTTGGTGAGCTTCACTTCACAGCTTGATAGGAAAGAAAGTATAAGCTTTTGTATGCAGACCATACTGAAATGGTTTTTGATTTATTAGGACTTCTGGTAAAATATGCCTATTTTAGGTGAATAGTTTTAAACCTGTGAGTTTGTCAAATAAAATCCTGAAAGATCAAATCCTCCTGCAGGTTGCAACCAAAGGTTTCAAACAGCTGCTAAGCAGTGGGGATCTACTCTGCGGTCAATAGTACCCAAGTTGTTCTTTGAAGGCATTGTATCTTAAGCAAATGGAAGAAAGGGACAAGAGCCCTTCAGCCCTACAGAGGACACAGCAAACAAAACGGTATGTAGGGTAAGTGCTTCAGAGTAGTACAGCTTAGCCTGGGAACACTGTGAGACATTGCCTTTCTTCCTGTGAGATGCGGTGGGGCTGGGGAATCAAAGAAGCCCAGAGAGTGAACACAATCACACCGTGGCTCTCACAATGTGGGAAATCCAGTTGGAGGAACTGAATATATTTCTCAGTCACTGTCAACAATATTTTCCACAGGAAGAATTCTTTGCGCAGGAAGAAATTTTGTCAAACTTACAAGGTTTATCATACTTAAAATTTTCCATAATCTGTTTTCACTGTTCATGACTTTTTTTTAACTGAAAGTTTCTATTTCTAAATTTTGATGGGTCAAAATAATTTGCTCTACTCTAGCTGTTTATTTGCTGATTCTAATAGGAAATGGCTAGTTGTTTTACAAGTACAATTTGTCATGAAACCACTAACTCAGAGATAAACTGATGTTTGTATTTATTGCCACAAAGATGAAAATAGTTACTTGGAAATAAGCCATAACCCTGCTGCAATCAGAATGCAAGTGGAAATCAATAATTCATCCTCACACATCTTCCTGTGCTTTGTTGGCAATTGGAGACAAAATTAACAGCAATTCTGTCAGCTAAAAAGAATGTCTTTACTATGTTATCCCTGGGGGAAGGTAGCACCATTTCAGTCCCAGGGACACAGACTCCACTTTTCACACTCTTTGCTCTGGGAACTTATGAGTCAGATATTTCCTGTGACTTCTCTCAATCTATATTCTGGGCAACTATTATTTTTATACAACATGTGGTTTCTGTTTGCAAAGAAGAAGTCATTCTTTTAATATGTCAGCACCAAAATTTAGTGTAGTCAAAATAGCAAAGACAGATTATGTGCTACGGAAGGAATTATCAGTATTTTACCAAGTCTGTATGTGGAGACACATCAGATATCAGATGTCACAATTGAGAACCATTTTTTTTTACCAAGAACCAAAAAACTATTAAAGACAATTGAGTTAAAAAATAAGCATCTATGGGCAAGAAATAGAACATTTATACCTCTGATGGCTAAAATATTATGTGAAACTCCTCTCTCTGCCTGTCTCTCCCTTTATCTCTCTCTCCCATTTCCCTTCCCCCATCTCTCTCTCTCTCTCATCTCTCTCTGTCTCTCTACCCTGTCTCTCCATTTTTCCCATCTCTTCTCCTTCTCTCTCTTTCTATCTCTCTCCCCATCATCTCCTATCTCTCTCTTCCTCCCTCCCTCTACCCCTCTCCTTTCCTCATCTTACTGAAAGAAAATGGATCCTGTATCCAAAATTTGATTCAGATGTTGACACTGAATCTCAGACATACCAAGAAGCTAGGATGCTCTGACAAGATTTTTATTCCCAAAATAAGACATTGCTTGGAGAGAACAAAGTAGGCTCTCAAGCAGTTTCAAAATGAACTGAGACAGCAGAGAAGGGGAATTGGTTGGGGGGTTTATCAAGGTGAAGAGCAGGGCTGAGGAGCAGGGTTGTTAGATAGGGATTTGCATGGTTTGAACTTTCCACCAGTGTCAAGGATGAGATCACCTGGGCTTTCTGATCAGCTCACCAAGATGTGGGGCAGAAGGGAAAAGGGGTAGAAGGCAGGGTGCGAAAGCTATCACCAGTTACTCCTCAAAAATGTACCCAGATTTTTTACACTCTTCTCCCTTAGGGTCCAAACACTTGAAGATTTCAGATCCTCTGTGTACAAATTTCTCATTAAGTGTTTTGAGGAATGGCTACTTCTGTAAAATCAACTGCTCTCTGTGTAGTATCTTGGGGATGCGTTAGTATGGCGAAAAACGAAAAAAGATAGCCTAAGCTTTTGATGACTTTGCATTTTCAATGCCTATCATCCCCACATAAGTGACTAATTGTCTATCTGTAATTTCAGCAGTGAGAGAAAGAAAAAGAAATAAAAAACAAAGAGGCACAGACTGAGACCAAAAGAGAAAAGTAACCCTCCACTTGGATCTCTCACAGACAAGATATTTAAGATCTTGTTGTTCATCAAATACAGCCAGTTGGGTTATCTCTTTCCATAGGTCCCATGGTTGAGATCAACTATATTAAAGAGAGTGTTCAAAGAGAGGACATTGTGGCCTTATTAATATATTAAGGAATTGTCAAGAACTGCAGTGCTGCGTCATATTTAAGGATGATGAACACTGATCATGGAGGACAAGAGATTAGATCAACCAGGGGCACAGCGATTCCATACCTATCAGTGCGTGCTGCACAGATTTACCACACCAGTGAATTGCTCATTATAGGTCAGATGAGATCCAGAATGTCAGACAGATGAGCAAAAAGAGACAGAGAGCTCCTTCTTTCCATAAATGCATACTGGGCACCAGCTATGCTTTAGCTAGTGTTCTAAGTGATAGGGACAAATTACTAAACTAAACAGAAACATCCTGCTCATAGAGCTATAGTCAGGAAAGAGACACAGATAATGAACAAATCAATAACATCATATAATGCAGTGTATTGATAAGAAATTTTCATACCACACATGAAAAATTCCATGTGAGTTAATAGGTTTGTTCAAGCCAGTCACCATTAAAGCTAAACGGTACAAATCAAGTTTTTGAACCAATGTATTTGACATTCAATAGTCTATTTTGCACCTTTTTTAGTGGGAGACTCAAGGTTGCACATGGGTGAAAGAATTAGGATTAGATTTGAAGATGAACCCTTAAGAAGCCTGCCCACACACCCTTGGGATTTGGGAGAACTGATCCATTAGCATTTGGCTTCTAATAGAGGATTCTAAACAAAACTGGGGAATTGGCTATTACATAGATGCTCCATGACCATTGAAGACTTCCTTGCCCAGTCCATAGAGATTTCACTTTCTCATAGTTGATTCTTTTCAGACTAGCTCCTCAACTACTGTGATATTATTCAGAGAACACAGAAGAGTACTCCATGTCTGTATTTGTTCTAACGCAACAACTAAATAAAATAAAAAACACATTTGTCTTGAAGCCCACAGTCAGTTGTTGATGCAGCCAGAACTTTGGGTGCCAAGGTCTTGGAAAGATGGAAAAAATTTGAGGTGAACCTGGTGTTACTTCTCCTATTAAAACATGATACATTTTTCCTTTTCAAATTCAGAATTATAGCTCACCTTATGGAAAAGGGACTATTATCAAGATAAAAGACAAGTCAGTGCTGATGTTTGTCTTTGGTGATTTCATCTGGTAGCATTTGCTTTCTCTGCCTGTGCCCTACACACAAGGTATCCAGATATCCATGCTCAAGCTATAACTTCAATGCCTTTATTTGGATTGTGGTTCCTGGGATGTTTTGGCAACAGGATGTCTGTTCAGAGCATATGGTTAAACTCTCCCAATATCTACCTTAAATACATCATTTCTAAAGACAAAACAGAATAGAAAAAGTTTTTAAAATCCATGCCCTATGTATTTAATTAATGGGCAGTGAAACAAAAAGAACACAGGAAATCAGGAGCAATCCTTATCTTACCAAATGTTCTGTTTTTTGTGTTCCCACCTCAGAAAATGGACTTCCCATCTGTTATGGTTCGAGTCTGGATGTCCCCTCAAAGCCTCACGCAGCCATGGGGGCAGGCCTCTAGAATTTGTGATTGATTCTTGGTAAAATACTGGGATTATGGGAGTAAGTGCCATGCTCACCCTAGAGTGGATGTGGCCTATATACACTATAAGGGGCAGAAAGAATCTTTCCTTTGTGATTCTTCCTTTTTGGTCTTGCTGATTTTGCTGTCATCTGGCCACTGTCAACTGTTGCCCCTCTGCCGTGCCACCCTGCCTTGGAGCCAGCTGATTACAGACTGAAACCTCCACAAACTGTGCACTAAATAAACTTTTCTTTTCTTCATTTTGAGTGTCAGGTATTTTGTCTCAGCAACAAGAGAAACATAACCAACAGAGAATTTGTTTTCAGTCTGGTTTTCCCCACAAAGCCTCATACAGACATCCAGAATTCGTGATTGATTTATGGCCCAATGATGGGATTATGAGTGTGAGTGCTACACCTAGGGCAGGTGTGGCTTACACAAAATATAAGGACAGAGAAAGTCTTCTCTCTGAGCTTCTCCCTTTCTGCTCTTGTTGCTTTTGCTGTCTTCCACTGCCATAAACTGTTGTTGCTCTGCCATGTGCTACTCTGCCTTGAACCCTGCCAAGTATGGACTGAAACTTCCACAAACTGTGAGCTAAATAAACCTTTCCTTCCTTAATTTTGGAACATCAAGTATTTTGTCTCAGCAATGAGAGTAAAGTAAATAAGTCACCATCCAAAGAGTTGCTTGTGCTAGAAACTTGGGTGTAACTTTTTTAAAAAAATTACAATTTTATGTTTTTATGTATTAGCTCAAGTAAATTTAAACTGAGAAAGCAAACTGTAACAGTTTTGTCTTGAATATGTTCATATTGTATACGTTGAAGATATAAAATTTAACATTTTTATATACATTGTAAAATGGTCTCCACATTCCATCTGATTGACATATGCATTACCTTTACATAGTTACAATGTGTGTATGATAAGAAGATGTAAGGTCTAGCAAGTCTCAAGTCAATTATTGGAGATTTTTGACTATTGTCTTCATGATATTCATTAGTTCTCCTGATAATAGATCAGGCATGAAGGAAACTTTCTACACACCAGTTTATTATTATACATTCTTATAAGTTATTTGAAAGTGTTCAACTTTAATAAAGCACAATTCACAAGTGCTTTTTTTCATACCAGGGATCGGATTTATAACCTCGCACTTGCCCCACAAGTGCTTATGCTGATGAGCTAAATCCCCAGCTGCGAGTGCTTTTTAAAAATTCCCTTTAAGGTATTTTTGCTTAATTTATCTGTTTGCTTCTAGAAACACTATGGTTTAAACTTTTACATTTTGCTCTAAGATACTGAACTTGCACTATTTGGCTTATACATAAGAAAGTTTTTACTCCACTGAAATATAAGTAGCATATTTTCAGCAAGCCTGGTGACTCAGTACCTACAGACATGTATCTAGGGAATCTGCTGTTTCATAATTGCTATAACTCATTTCTCATAATTGTTATTGTTTTATGACAAATTCTTGGTATGTATTTGTGTACATTCTCCATGGGTAACCCTGAAATTGTGAGGGATTAAGTTCTACAGTATAGAGTAGGTATCACTGGGCTAATCAAGAGTACTGATCAGGACACTAAAGATGCTCAAATATTTGTTTTCTTCTCAGTATATTAACATGTGCAAAATATCTGATTTATAGTATGTCTATTGTTTGCTAAATACCTTTCTCAGATTCAAAGTATAGATGTCTTATTGAACTGCATTATTTCTGATAGTGCTTCAGATGCAGAATCTTACAGAATAACAGAGAACTGAAAATATAAGAAAATGAAGAAACTCACAGCCAAACCGAGGCTCCCATCTGGCCCTAAGCAGTGTTGTTGCTTTGGCAAAGTGTTCTCAGCATGGACTTGCCCATTCTGCCCTTTTGCGCCTCTTAGTTTTTCTCTTTCTTTAATCTAAACCAGTTCTTGGGGCTCTTATTCTCATTCAGTTTTCACTGACTGATAAAACCTGAAATTCCACTTGAAACAAAGTCCTTTGAGTCCTAGGATCTATGTTTTGCTGGCCCACCAAAGATCTTCAAAGCCACTCTATATGCCAAAGACTAAAGCTACACACGTGTCTATCACTGTGCAACAAACTAAAGTCAAAATCGATCAAAGATCTAAATACTAAAACAGAAACACTAAACCTATTGGAAGACAAGGTAGGTAGAAATCGTGAAGACATAGATGTAGGCAGAGCATTCATGAACAAAACCCAGACTGCATGGGAAATACTTCATAGAATCAACAGCTGAGATTTCATCTTACTAAAAAGCTTTTTACAGCAAAAAAAAAAAAAAAAAAAAATCACCAATAAAGTGACAAGACAACCTGCAGAGTAGAAAAACATTTTAGCCAATTATCCCTCAGACAAAGGACTTCTATCTAGAACATACAAAGAAATGAAAAAATAAGACCCCCCCGAATTAAAAGACCCAGTCAAAAAGTGGGTGGCTGAGATGAACACTCACTTCTCAGATGAAGAAATAGAAATGGAAAATAAATATGTGAAAAAATGTTCAGCATCATTGGTCATTCAAGAAATGTAAAATTAAAACAACACTGATATTCTATCTTGATCCGGCCCGCGGATCAACTCATGGGTCTCGCCTGGAGGAGAGACGGGATGGGGGATGGGGGCAGGGCAAGAGGAGAGAGAAATGGAGACAAGTCGAGCAGTTCTGATCAAGTCTCGTTTATTGCAGAAGTGTTTACAGCTTATATAGAAGCAGGAAGGGAAGCTGTCATCGCACAGGGGTGTGGTGAGCACGGATAGGCTGTTGTCATTTCCGGGTTAGGCTGGAGAGGATCATGGGAAATGTGGGCTGACACACCGGATGCCCACAGGGGAGAGAGGTGGGGTGGCAGCTGTGAAGCTTTACCGCTCTCTACACTATCTCACCCCAGAAAGAATGATTAAAAGTCAACCAATAACAAATGCTGGTTATGGGGAAAAAGGAAATTTTCTCTACTGTTGGTGGGAGTGTAGACTGGTACAACCACTGTGGAAATCATTGTGGAGATTCTTCAAGAAACTAGGCTTAGAGGTCCCACTTCACTCAGCTATTTCCCTTCTGGGTATCTTCCTGGAAGTATTCAAAACATCATGCCCTGGTGATATATGAGCACCCATGTTTATAGCAGCACAGTTTGTAATAGTTAAATCTTGGAAACAGTGCAAATGCTCACCTAGAGAAGGATAAGTTTAAGACTTTTATAGGTCAATGGATGCAACGTGAGACCATACTCACAAGTAAATTAAATAATACATGGGTAACCATCATGCTGTCTCCTGGTATGAGAAACTAAAAGGGTAAATAAGTTCCAAAATGTATAATAGACATTGTGAAGTGAGAAGAAATTGTTCAGAGGGAAAAAGGAATGAGGATGAGTTAAAGGGGAAAGGGCAGTAGGGAAAAGGAAAAAATGCAAGGCCATTACACTATTAGTGTCTCTTAGTTCATTAAGTTGGAAGGTTTGTGCTAATATCCATTGAAGAAATTTTTATGCCCATATCTTATACCCTGAGCGACTACTTTAAAGATAACCACATGTAATGCATTAACTATTGTTATTCTCTCAATATTTTGTTATGTAATTTTGTTTTCCCTTTTTTCCATAAAATAAAAATAAAGCCAAGAATCGTGTCATTCTTCACTGAACTCCTAAGACATAGCACTACTCTATAGTAATAGTCTTTACTTATGGAGTATTTACTGTATGTCTTGTGCTATTACAAATTATTCATGTATACTGTTATGTTTAATCATCACAATTCCTATAATGTAGGTATTATTACTCTATCAGCTTTGGGAATGACATGTTTGAAGCATCAGAAAAATTCTTTGCTCCCATTGCATGGCTTTTAAGTGGCTGACCTTGTCAGGGGTTACAGAGATCGTATACTGAAGTTCTGGGTTGTCTGGTCATCCCCAGAGGCTGTTCAATGCAGTTTCGTTTAATACATAAATTCAAGTGTATCAATGATCAGTTATTCCTAATGATAAATAAATGAAAGCTCGAAGCTAAAAAAAAAAAATGGGTCAAAGCACCCTGGATTTCTCCTTTTCATTCTAATTGTCCTTCCAAAAAAAGACAAAATACCTTGTGACTCACTGTGAAATTTCTCTTGCTTGTGATTTTACAGGCAAAATTATTCTTATCAAGTAGGTTTTCAAAACAGCTGAACTTTACACTGTCTGTCTTAATCAAACCTATCATTTAAGTATATGCTCTCCTCATGTATTGAAACAGCACATATCTCTGTGGTCTTTAAGCTTATCAAAAGGTCATGCTAAGATAAATTATGAGTGGAAAGAAAGAGAAATGGCACAAGAAAGGCATGGAGATTTGCAACAGGGAAGTAACACATCTTCCTATTCAAATCATTTGAATCAGTGGGCAGTATTCGGGGTTGATGAAGTAAAGAGGAAAATAATCTAATTCCTATAAATGCCCCTGTTTTCAGGAGTCCAACACCTAATACATCCAAGGAAAGCCTAACATCCAGGGAAAGGCTCTGTCTAAAAGCTGAATCCTACTCCCAAGTCCTGCTCTCCCTGCCTGAGCACAGAAAGTCTTGTCTGAAAGGAATGGCATCTTACTAGGACACAAGTCGAAATGAATATCACAAAGACAGGCACACAGTCTTCTCAGTTTCGCTGTCTTCCCCTTGCTTTTGCTGCCTTTTTAATTATTATTGCTTGTTTCTTGCCCCAAATCTCCTAATGACATTTCACGCAGACATTCAGACCACAGCCATCTCAGCTCCTGTGCCTGCCCTAAGCTCTGCTTATAGGATAAAACACACACCTAAAATTCATGACAGGAGCCAAGGTAGCCCAGCTGTCCCCATCAGTGCATAGTGAATGCTTCACTCACCCATGATTTGGAAAATTACTAAATGCACCCTGTGGGTTATGTGAGATTTGTATTGTATTGTATTGTATTGTATTTTAGGGTTAGGGTTAGGGTTAGGGTTAGGGTTAGGGTTAGGGTTAGGGTTAGTTGCTTGTTCTGGAAAAGAAATGAATTTAAACACAACTGTATACAATAAACTATAAATAAAACACAATGGTGATTTAGTTTCACTTTTTCTTCATTCGCTATCATTAATTCTGTTCTCACAGATGTTTTGGGGTTGTTTTCTCTAAATACTCAAGATCCCCTTATATATATGATGACATAATTCTAGTTAACTCATAACACCCGTTTTTCCTTCTTGCAGCGGAGAAATTTTAATTGTACACATGATTACCCAGGTAATTACTACATTTTCCAGACTCCTATGAAGATATGTAGGACCACGTTTAAGTTTGGGCCAATGGAAACTGAGAGAAAGAATGTGGGTAACATCAGGATCTGGCCTGCTCCTGCGGCCTAGAATATGGAACTGGAAGAGGCCAACTGTGGACACTTGAACCAAGTCAACACACTCAGGAAGGAAGAGACTCTCTCTTTAGTTCTTCCAAGCCACCCCACCAGACTTGTGTGTCCTTGTAGGAGGAGAAGGGGTAAACTTAGATGCTGTTAAACCATGAGAGCTATTGTGTTTTGAGGTCTTACTCTTAATACAAGTAAGCCTGTGTTCTAAGTACTATGAAATAGTCCTGTCCACACCATTTTTCATTGGATTGGCCACTCCATGTGCTGGAGACTTTCTGCACTAATTAATCTCTTGATTTGTGATCAAATTTGTGTTTCACTGTTGTTAGCAACCACATTCGTACAGAATTTTCTTCATTCCGATGCACAGGCTACAATCTGTTTCATATAAAGAAAACAATCTTTGTTATCATAGACCCACTAGAAGAGCCGGTTTGGCAGTATGGAGGATTCTTCAGTGTTCAAATGGAGTTTCTTGGGAGTTTTCCCTACCCCTTTGAGACTCAACCACTCCACTCACGTTCTGTGTCCTAGTTAGCAACAACAACAAGAAATCAAAGCAATAAAGAAGTTACAAAGTCTAAAAAAATCTGCTGGCAGTCTGCCCATTCAACTTTTCTTAAAATAAGCTTGTATTTACAGTATATAATATTCATTTATTTTTCTTTTGAAATGCTTTTAAATCTAGGAAAAAAATTGTTACAATTGCCAATAAATTCAGTATGCAGGGTTAATCATTCATAATATGTTCTTCATATGCTTTTGTTTTATTTCTGCCTTTTAAAAATAAACGTTGTAATAATAAGCATCATATTCAAAAACATCTAGGCCTTGAACTGGGTGTGGTGTGCACATCATAATCTCAGCACTCTGGGAGTCTAAGGCAGGAGGATTGTGGGTTTCAGCTCAGCTTGGGTAACTTAGCTATTCAGTGAGAGACTGTTACTAAATAAATAAATACAAACTAAATAACTAGGACTTGAGATGTAGTTGAGTTTGAAGGCTCTGGATTTGGTTATCAGCAACACACACACACACACATACACAGACACAATCTCTTCTCAGCTATGTATTACATGTGATGTAATAGTCAAGGAGCACTAACTACTACAGCAAACATCTCCAGTTGAATTGCGTAACATACCAAAGGTGTATCTCTCACTTAAACCATAGTTCATTATGCTGAAAGGCATTTGCTGCATACAGTCAGAAACTCAGAATCCCTCTACCTAGTGTCCATGCCATCTTCTATTTGCCATGCTGGATTCTCTGGACCTGGCTGACAGATAAAACGTGAAATATCATGGAGCTGTGGAGGTCCGAACGGTAGACGTCAGGGATCGGGGTAAACATGGTCTCTCTGACTTCTGCCTACATTTTGTTTACTGAAAATTCATATGCGAACATTTAAGTGTGAGAGAATGGTAAGGATAATGAAGCTGTACCCTCAGTGAGGAAAGGCAACAGTTGTGCAGAGCATCTATTTCCCAACATTGCATTTTCCTGGTCAAAAGAGCATAGGTCTTTGAAAATGTAACTTTAAATGATTACATAGATGATCCCTGCCTACTGTGTTACTCATATCTCTGAAACTCAGATTCCTGACTCTATACCCAGGATCTGTTTCTATTTTTGAAAGTGTCTCATTAAGTATCTGTGTGTCTTTCTGTTTCTTGTTTTCACTCTGTCTTCTTCAGCTTATCATCACAATATTTGTGACAAATTTTCCACTCTAAACCTGAGCCTGCAAAGGACTAATTAGCGCCAAAACATGATGTGTATATAGACTAATAAGGAGCAAAAAGAATATTTGGAAACTGCCAACTATTCATCTTTTCTTGATTGCAGTAGCCCCAGATTTTCTTCTTGAATATCACTTGCCCATTGCTTACAAAACATGAAGGTCTAATGACACTGACCCCACCACCAATTCTCTAGATGTGAATTTAGTCCATACCTGATTGATTAGAACATGACAGCCTTTTTCCTCCAATTAGTTATTTAAAGAATAGTAGCATCTGCTTGAGAATGACTTGAATTTAAAACAAATCAAAGTAGATAAATTCCTAGCTTTAACCTTTGGGTACCTGAAAGCGTGTATCTCTGAAATCTGCACACAAATAGACAAATTTTTCAGTCTTGTGCAAAGTAATATATTACAGTTTGCACAAGACATGTTTTATTTCAAGGAAGTCTTAATTAACATTAAGTATGGAAACATGAAAAATAACTCAGGGTATATTAGTTTAATGAGATATCACTCAGGGAAAAGAAAACAGTGATTTCTTAGGAATAATAGAACATATCAAAAGAGAAAAAATTTAAAAAGTATTCTCATTAAATCATTAAAATTGGAAGAGTAAAGCAAAAGATGAATCAAATAGTGAAAAATCAATATAAATCAATTATAGAGAAGATAAAGGTTCAAAGATTATCCATTAATTAATTCTAATGGTATGGAGCATTTATCATAGTATCCTTTTAAGCATGACTGGGTAAGCCTAACCAATGGAAATGGACATTTCCTGGAACCACTGTGGATAATAGTTTTGTAAAGAGGAGGCTTAAAATTCTGTAATACCAAAAGCCAGTGTTTAAGATCCAGTGCTAGTTCAATCTGAGCAGAAATTGGTTATAGACACAGTTATCAATACCCAGGGTAAAGGCAATGATTCCCCAGACAAAGATTTGATAAAGCAAAATAGATTTTCCAATGCCATCATCTCAGTGTTTAAATGCATTTTTGGGTCCAGAGCTTAAGAAAAGTTTCCTTCTTGCGCAGATATCTAGATGAAAAGCAAGCTGCTTGCGCTTAAAATCTGGCAACTACTATCCCTTAGGTTGCTTAAATATTGATGGAATTGATGAAGGTTGAGGAGATTTCACAATTGCTTTTCTGTTACACAGAGGTTGTCACTTAACTGCGTCCCTGTTGATAGATCATATTTCGATTCTGAGAAAATTATGCAAGTGGGTCTTGAACTTTTGCAAGTGTTTGGCAGGGCCTGTAACCAGAAAAGAAGGTGTCTGAGAAGTGGTAGGATTCAGGTGCTAAACTGTCTGATTTGCCAGTGTGAATGCTTGCCGATGTTGGTCAAGGCCACTTGTTTGAATACTGTTCCTGCAGGGGAGGTTTATTTCCCGAGACTGGATTTAGAGTGATGTGCCTACAAAATACCATGTATTTTGTGGAATTATACAAGCTTTCTCTGGATGACGCTGTCCCAGAGGAACAAAGCTGATCAATGTTTCTGACAATATACATGTTGCAAAATTCAAGTGGTATTTCTGTCCTCTTTGAAATAACTTTCAGTAACGTTTAGCTTGTGTTTACCCCTTCCTTCTACCAGGTAGATAGTTAGACATTAGCAGGCCCAAGAGAAAAATGGAGAGGGATGCAAAATAGAATGCATTATCAGTTATTTAAAGGAAGAGTTTGATGTACAGTACATTTATAATCATTCATCAGGTCTCAGAAGTAAAATAATCCCACTGAGTACAATGACACCCTAAGGTTATTTACACTGTGCATAGTCCTGATACCTGGGCATTTGAGCATCTAACTGCAGGACAAAGTACATAATATACGATCAAATGATGTTGGGAAGGGAAACATTCTTTAAAGATCCTCCTGCCTTGGACTGGGACCTGGGTTAATTTTTTTAAAGCATATCTTTTGTAGGTTTCTTACATAATAAAAGCGTTTGAGGAAACAGTGACCATCTAAAAACGATGGAAAGATATTTTGGAATTCCTAAGTAACTTCTAAATAAAATGATACAAAGCATCGTAATTACCCCAGTTCTCTAGATTCCAAGAGTAACTCTTGCATACAAAACAATGTGTCAAAATTCCCCCTCGGGCACTGCCTGCCTTCTCATTTGAAAGTGCAATTCTCTTTATCTACTTTACAACAAATTCTACCTATACTTTGCACCCAATGTGTTTTAACTGAATTATTTTTTCATTAAAGGCACAAAGAACCCAAGAAAGTGAAAAGCTGGTTTTTCACTGCATCAGGACCCCATTTCTTGATATCACTTCCCGAAATACTCTTCTGAATCCTGTATCAACTGGGAGGCCTGGATTGAATGCTATTAAACACTAAAAATCAAGTGTAGAAAATAAAGAGGGTATATTGGTGTATAAAGAGGAAACTTTAAGGAGTAGCATAAAATGGATCCCTGTAGAGTTTGGTCTGGACTCTTGTTTCATTAATATATAGCTATTTTAGCTCTGCTCTTCTATGACTGTTAACTTTATCCATAAATGTACTGTTATGGTTGCAGGATATCTTATAGCCAGATCCAGGGAGAACTGCTTCTTTATGGACAACCAGAAAGATAAAATATATATTCTTTAACACTAGAAAAATAAAATTCTGGGTCTCATATTGATTGGGATAGACTAGAACGGAATCCTACATCAAAATAATGCAATGCTCTGTTTGATTTAAGCCAGGATTACCAAAGCCAATTACTGAGTGAAGGACAACAAAGCTATCCTGACCAGTCCCACCCACTTAATGAAACCCTTTTGGAGATAGGTTTTACCATTGTCACTCAAATTTCACAACTACCACCCAGGAAGCAGTGAAATGGAAGTTGTTTAGTTAAATGTAAGATGTATCACCACTTTGGCAAAACTAGACATTCATTTCTTAGTACTCAGTACTAGTGTCCTTCATCTGTCAAATCTGTAAATAATGCATCCTCCTGCACTTGACTGGGCTCTTTCACTCATCTACATACTTGGACCCTAGTTCACCTCATCATCGCCCATGAAGTTAAATATTCATTGGTAAATGGTGCTCAAATTCATGCCGTATCACTGAAATTTAGATTCACCTATTCAACTATTCAAATAATATTTGTACTTGAATACTTGCTGAACAACTTGTATCTAGTCTGTCCAAATAACTACTCATTTCCCCACATTAACTCTTCCACCTCCCATCTACCCTATTAATTCAACTTTATCAAGAGTACTACCACCTATTGAAACGCCAAAATTCTAGAAATTATCTTTCATTCCTCTAGTCCCTCACCTCATAATCCAAGAATATCTTGTGAACTTTTCTTTCTATTTTGTGTTTTGTATTCCTTTCTGTGGCCACTGCCCCCATCCATGCACTACTGTTAATTGAACACAGCAGGAGATCTCATAGTATCTTACTTGTCTTATAATCTATCCTCCAAAGGGAAACCTTAGATCTTTTTTGCTGAAATTCAAATTCTACATCATCACCTTTTCTTTAAAGTCTTATAATGAGTTCCCATTACACAAGAACAGTTATTTAGATATTAGTTTCCTCTTCTCACCCCCAGATACATTTTATCCTATACCACAAAACTCCTACTGAGCTCCAAAAATTCAGTCTAAATTCAGCTGACTGCAAGGCATGGTGGCGTGGTGGGGCAGCCACTCATGGCAGCCACAACAGCAAGGCAAACCAGCAAAAGAGAGAGGACACAACTTCCTCTCACCCTTACACTGTATGTTGGCTCCACCCTTGGGCGGGTACAACACTCGTATCATCAGTACCAGTGCTAGACAACAAGCCAATCATGAATGCCAGACTTAGCCCTGCACATGATTACATGAGGTCTTGGGGGGGGGGCATGGGACCTTACCCACAACATTTTATTCTTGGCCCCCCAAGGACTCATGTATATCTTTTATATGAAAGACATTTAGTCTTTAGACTGAGATCCAAAAATTGACTAAGCTTATTCTCATGCTGAGGGAGGAATACCTGCCAGTCCTTCTACTTGAAGCAATCTTCCTCCAGCTATTTTCAAGTCTGACTCTTCCTGGCTTTCAGATGCCAATTGATAGGTGCTGCCTTTCATGGATGAGGTGGATTCCCATCCATAGCTCCTTCATTTTGTCAGTGCCTTCATCCCTAACTGTCGGACATTTTGATTGTTAACCATAGCTGCAACTGGTGGCATTACTTCCAAAGAGTTACTCTCAGCACCCTTGCCCAAGATGTAGAATTTTAAACACCAGTGAATATAATACAGCCAGAGAATGACAGCAGGCCCTCTGCTCTCATGGTGCAACTGACTCTATGCAGAAGTTTAGGTTCTACAGCTCCTGAAGGGTTTCACAGCAGGGTTCACATTGTGCTTGCCTTTTGTGATGATAAAGCTGACCTGTCAACTTGATTGGCTTGGGAACTGCCTAAAGGACTAGTAAAGCACACTTCTTGGTATGTCTATTTGGGTCATGGAGGTGTGGTCTTGGGGTATATCTCTGGTCCCTGGCTTCTTCCTCTATTGCTGTTATTTCCATGTTGTACTTCTTGACTGCCATGAGCTAAGCCATTTTACTCTGTCATTCTCTTTCACTGTGAGGTTGCTGCCTGGGAGCCAGCTCACCATGGACTGTACTGCCTGAAACTTTGAGTCAAATAAACCACTTCCTCTTTTAAATTGTATATTTCAGGTCTTTTGGTCACAGTGTTAAAAGTCTGACTAGTATTTCTTTATTTTTCTGCCTTCTCCCCTCTCCCCCAGTTCCTTTTCTCCTGAAGAATTATTCAAATAAATCACTCAATATTCAGGATCCCATCCCACTGCCAAGAACTGCTCACTGTATTCAAGATTCATCCTCAGCAAGGCTGTGTGAGAAACCTAATCCAAGGTAGAACCTCAGTCTTCTACTATCCTCTCTGTCCTATCATTCATTCCAGTGTTAGAAAAATTGGCAACACAAATAGGATGCAGGCTTTAAAGTTTGATGAGACAGGAAGCCTCAAGAGATCCAAGTCTTTCTGGAGTTGGATCCTTGAGGCTGCCCTCTGAGACAGGCAGAAGGTTTTGAGATGGAAGCAGTAAAAGAGGAATAGGTGTACTCAGAGACTCAGACCAAGAGAAAGGTAAGGAGTATCCCTGGACCTTCCCAGAAAATAAGCCCAAGGCATGCTGTAAAAGATAGATGCCTAAAAGAAACCCAAATAACATCACCTTTAAAACTAGCAGCCAAGAAATTTTCAAGTGAAACTCTGTGTGACAAATTGGCTTGTATGTTAGCCACTATCTTGTGCTAAGACAAAACCCAGCACTCACAACTTAAAGGAGGACAGGGTTATTTAGGCTCACAGTTTCAGTCCATGGTTGACTGGGCCCAAGGAAGAAGTCAGGTAGGTAGTGAGCCATGGAGGAGAAAAATGTGCTCAACCCATGGCAGCCAGGAACCAGAGAGAGAAGTAAGGATCTGGTGACAACGATACACCCTTCCAGATCGCACCTCCTGTGACCCACCTCAGCCAGGCTCCACCTCCTAACAGCACTTACAGCTACTGAACTCATTAGTGAATGAATCGATTAATAAGTATAGCATGCTCAAGATCTACTCACTATACAAAGGCTGCACCACTGAACATATGAGCCATTTGGTCAACATTCTGGATCTAAACCATAGCAACCTGGACATATTTTGTTCAGCATTTATTTTGAAATTTTCATTATTTTTGTGAACACTAAAATAATATAATATGCCATGTACATATGTGATTTCTGAATTCTCTGGAAAAGCAAAGCAATGCCAATCCCACAAGACTACAGGCTGCTGGGCTGAGGAGCTGCTGCCCATTTCAGCTGAGTGAGAGATTCCATGTTACTATATTCCCACACATTGCCCTTCTTTTATGTAATGTACTTAGACACTATAGGTCTTTGAATTTGTAATTCTCATAGTTACCAACTGAGAATCATTTCCATAATCTTGGATTCACACTTTCAAAACCCTTCCTGAAGAACTCTAGCTTGTCCTTAGTTTTAATCAAAGATAATTAGAGAAAACCACCCCCTACTTTCCTAGAAGGAAATATTACAGCTAAGCATCCCCTCTCTTTATACATGAACAGGCCAGGCTAAGATTTCCAGCCAGGGATTGAAATTCAGCCAGAATTTTGTGTGCCAAACAATGTACCCGAAGAATAAAATGGAACCAGAAGGAAGAGTGCCCCTCTGAATCCTCACCCACCTCTTTGTAATTGACTGTCTGGTGGTCATATGTAGAAGATACAACCACGGGAGGAAAATACCCATCAGACCATCATGGTAGATTAGGAAGAGTCCCTGCTAGAAAAAAATTTTTTGTGCTCCTGAGAATCGAAGCCAGGTATGTTCTACTACTGAGTTACATCTCCAGCCTTTTTATTATTCTTTATTTTGAGTCAGGTTCTTGCTAGAGCTGGCCTCAAACCTGCAATTCTCCTGTTTCAGCCTCCTGAAGAGCTGGAATAATAGACATGTGCTACTCCATCAAGTTCCTACTGGAGCTCTTAGTGGTATCCCCAGGAGTAGGCCAAGGGTGAACTGACTTTCCAGTACCTGATACAACAGCAGCCAGCTCAGAGACTCTGATAGATGTGGAAACCCAAGGGAAGCTCCCCAATAGGAAAGCAGGGCCTAGAGGCAGAAGTTGACTCTCAGGTTTAATGTTCAAGGTACATTAGATTCCAGAAGCAGATTGACTGACAAAGACCCTGGTTTACTTGATTTTCAGGCAACTTTTCAGTTTCACATATCTTGCTGATCCCACATCAAGTAGATTCTTAAATGGATACATGACTCCACGTAATAGCTATACCTTCTGCAGTGATTAAAAATCTTATTATATTGAATATCTTCACTGGAAATTCTGAGTGCTGTTAAGCATAGAGTAAAATAAAAATGACCTAGTGGAGGAAATTGTCCTCTTGAATGATTTGGGAAACCAGTCACACAGCCAAATACACTTGTTTTCTGCTCTTGTCTCCAGTGCTCATTTTGTTTCTTGCCCTTTGATATAGGACTTCTGTCATCTGAGCCTTGAGGGTTTTGACAACGTGTCTTGTCAGACAGACTCCTTGTCAGCAGAACGGCAGTGCAGTGGCCCTGTGATATCTTTCTTACTATCTAGAATTTGTGTTCACTCTCCCACTGCAGGCCAGCTTTCCCCGCCCCAGCATTCCATGTAACGGTGGGGTCAGATGACCATGTTCCTTAGCATCTTGGAGATGATGCTGTGAAACCAATTCCAACTCTAGGTCACAGACGACAGCATTAGTGGAGAATCTCTCATTACCTCTAGGAAAAGGGAGAAATGGAGAGACTTACAAGAGCAGCTGCTTTGTGACTAGGAAAAGAACAGTATCTTAAAAACTGAGCACCTAAGAGACTCTCTTAAGATCAGAGGGAGGTTTTATGTGTTACACGGTGTTGCAAAATTTCTTATGTTGGGGTCTTGACCCTACTATCTGAGATTATGACCTTTTCTACAAACAGAGCCACTATAGATATAACTGGTTAATATGGGGTCATACTACAGTTAGGTGGGGCTTTAACCCAATGTGACTTGTATCTTTACAAGAAAAGAAAACCACATGAAAGAGACCAATACATGGACAATGAGAGTTCAGGGTCAACACTACAACTATGATGCCATAGCAGAGAATGACCTGAATCGAGGTCGGAGTCTGCAACAGATCCAGCACTTTCAGAAGGACAAGACTCACCCTGCAGGTATACACATTTCAAACTTCTGACCCCAGAAGTAGGAAATGCAAATCTCTGTCTGAAGAATCTCCATTGTGGTACCTTGTTCAAATATCTCTATGAAACTAGCACAGACATGTTATGAGATTATGGATTTTGGATTGGTCACTATACCCTACCACTCAGTTGTGAATTTATTAGGTGGGAGGTCTGGTATTGGGCACTGTGGTAAAATATGATAACACATGAGTCATGAATGCCACCTGTACTTCATTTGCTAGGGAGCACAAATTTAAGTGTAAATAGTAAGACACTAATAAGGAAGAGACATATGGAAACAAAAGAAATAACATGCAGCCATGAGTTGGGAAAGGCCTGGTGTATGAGGATCCAAGACCAACTCTGCTCCTCAGTGCCACCTTTCTTTCCAATCCCTAGAGAAATTCTCTGAAAGCATTCACCTCTAAGCTGTGCTATGGAATCTCCACTTTTGGGGAAATGGAGCTCTTTCCATTGTCACTCCTCTTGGGATTTATTTAGTTTGGGTATTTCCCATTGAGAAATAACTATTGGGTCATACCTGAATTAGCCCTATTTCTAGGCTCTGTTATCAAGAAAAAATTTTTTTCAGTGGGTTTTGGCTTTTTTTAAAATGTGAAATAAATGAGAATATTGGCCATTTTATGTTCTCTTTCTAGCAAAACATCAGAGTAAATATCAAACAGCAGAGGATAACTGGAGGCATTTTTGGAAGTGTGTAACATACAAAACATGTGCAAGTAATGATTGGTCAAATATGGTCTAGGTTAGCTTTCCCTTTCACACTGAGCGTCTTTGAGCGACCTACTCATCTTCAACCAAACAGAGAAACTTGCGGACTTTGCATTTGTTTGGCACCTTCCACAGATTTACAAAGCTTAAGAATCAAATAATCTTAACGTGATTCCACAGTTCAGTACATTGTGCATTGTTCTGCCTGTCTTAGATATGAGGGCATTTACATCAGGAGCTTTGCCTGTGAGCGGTCAGAAGTGTGATGTGAAATCGAGTCGAATACACTCTCATTGCATTTGGCCCCACTTACTGACTGTAGTATTTTGGGCCACCCAGTTGGTTCTACAGTTTTTAGGATTCATCTTCAATGCAGTAACCCATAATGTGCCCCATTACTGATAAAGGATGGATTTTGATCTTAAAAGTCCTTTGGTGACCTATCAAGTTTACATGTCTGTTTCTAGTTGCATTATAAAGACCTATGCACTGTAAAGAGGGAAGAAAGAAAGAAATCATGTAGGAAACAAGTTTAAAAAACTATGAGAATATAATCAGAAGTTTAAACTGAATCTACCATTAAGGTTAGCCTATTGTTCCCTGGGTTCGGTGCGTTGCATTTTTGAAGGAAGATGTTAAATTGGGCGCACTGTGACAACACACAAGCCTCTACGTATGAGAGACAAAACAAAGCCAATGTTTACATTTTATCTTCTACTTGTCTATAACACTATTTGAGATGTGACACTAAATGAGAAGAAAGAGAAGAATATTTTCATGATAAATATTGTGTGCAGTTCTTTCTATCCAGAATTGTAGAAGCCAAGGACTAGTGTATCCCTCAACCTTGGAATCAATGTGCAAGGTGCAGAAAGGATCATTCATGCTTTTGTCTATATATTTTGATTATCTCCTTCTTTCTGTGATATTTCAATTGTAAGTGAGTGGGGTCAATACACTAAGCTTTTCTTTTTACACCTAGAAAAATCCAATTACATGCTATCTTCTTCCTCTTTTATCTTCTTTGGTACTACTATACAGTCCTGCTTCCATTATCTTCGCACTCTCGTACAACATTCTGTAAGGTAAATGTAATCATCTCAGGCCATACTTAAAATTATTTCAACTATAAGACAAGGTCTGAGTGAGTGTAGTATGACCTCTAAGGCAGCTTATTCATTTTATTCAGGTTCATATCTGCTTCCAAGCACAGTTGTACTTCAACACCTGCCAATTACTCTCTATTAATACAAGTTAAGGTCCTACAGAAACGACTCAAGTTTATCCTTCCTGTGGCAGAGTAGGACGTTGCTGAGTATAAATGCCATATTTTTTAATCCATTCATCTGTCGATGGGTATATTGACTGCTTCAAAGATTTAATTATTACCAATCATGCTGCTATAAATATGGGTGTACTATGATACCTTCAACTACTTGAGGCAAACACCTAAAATCATAAATAATTAAAGAGTAAAATAAATATCGATAATACTTAGAGGGAGCTAGAACTTTTGAAAAAGGGAAGATCAAGAAATGGAGAGAAGGGAGGGGAAAAGGGATGAAAAAAAGAATGAAGATGTTTCACATGTATGTAGCAACTCCCTCTAAGGAATGTAATCCTTATGTACAGCAAATGAGCACTAATAAGAAACAAAAACTTAATCTCCTAGACAAATTCCTAATTGCAAATTGTGACAAATAGTATTTGAAAAGTGTTCTGAAATCTTTAAAATGTATGTTTATGTAAGAAATATTTGCATTCATCTGTTGCTATGTGGAATTTGCTATCCAAACAGAAGATTCTGGACCCATGAATTTCCCTTTTATGTATTCCAATGACATTCTATTACCAAGTCTGTTTAATTCTTCTTCCCCACTGTACTGTGAACTTCTCAAAAACTAAAACCATATCTCATTCATTTCTGTGTTTCTGCAGTGTAATCACAGACAAGAAGAGTTCAAAAAAATGTTGAATAAAGAAATGGATAGATGAGTAGAGTAGCTCCTGAAAAATGGTTTTAGTACTTTACATCTAATCTTAGTTGTGCAGCAGTGGTACCTATTCAAAAAATTCTTCTTGGTCACTAATGTTTGTGTGTTTTGAACATTAAAATATGAAAGCAAATGTTAATCTTTTCCATCTTCAGACTTTTGCATATGCCATTTCCTCTGATACTCTCTTCTCATCATGCTCAGTGAGGTTAATACATATCCTTGATCTCTCATGCTGTAAATCACATCCATGGGGAAATTTCTTGACCCACAAACTATGACAAGGGCTCTTTTTGAGCTTTTTACAGGATCTAACTTCTGTTTCATAGCATCTACCATAATTAAAATTGATTTTTCTGTTCTCTTCTTTACTACCTCTCACCCCTTTAGCATTCAGATTTCTTTTTTCTTATTTAAGAGAAAAAAAGACATATATAAGAAAGACAAAAAGCAAAAGAGACAAACAGATGACTAGAGTGAATGCAAAACAGTAACATTACAGGTTTACAAAACAGGATGATAGAAACTTGACAATGGTTGCAATATTGCGTCTTGTTATCTTCAAAATGGTTGTTTACATTAACAGATACAAACATGTAAAATTGATCTAATCATATGAGTATTAACTGTTCTTTCTCAATAACTGATACATTCAGCAGTATGTTTGTTTTAGTCATCTTACCTATACATATATACAGATTTATATCTTTTCATTCAGATTTCTATGGACCCAGAGTTTGTCTAGTCTTCCTTTCTAATCTATGGTGTTCCTAGTACCTGTCACATGACACATTCTCAATGAATATTTATTGCTCATTGATACAAATTGACTACCTTAGGGAATGAAAAATTATTTTTTAGTTATCTCAGAAAGACTGTTATGAATCAAATGAGATAGAGTTAAGTTTCCCCTTTGCCACTTGTTAACTCAGTATATAAAAAACATTTACTTCACAGAATGGCTTTAGCCTTTTCATGTATAAAATGGAGGAGGCTGGACAGCTACCCTCTTCCTTTCCAGAAATCTAGGACTTTATTCTACCAAACTAGTAAATGTCAGATGGGATGTGCTATTAGATTTTAGATTCATGATTTTTCACCTGTACTTTCTAACTCACCGCAGGACATTTAGTTAATAAAGAATCTTATGAGATTCTAAAATTCAAAGTTCTGTAAAAGTATGTAAGATGTCCCCAAGAGAGTTAGGGACAAAGGAGAATCAATGAACAAGTTCATCAGGAAGAAAGAAGTTTCTCTTATTATGACTATGTCATTAATGACTTAAATGGGTGACTAGTTTTTTAAAAATGTCAATAGAATGAAGGTATAAACTGTTTCATATTTAATGGAGTTCTAAGAACAATTACAGCATTCACATATACTTGACAAACTCAGTGATTTATCAGAGAGAACCAGGTCAGAAAACTTTAGAGCTGAGATTTTGTAACTCATCTTGTCGATGTGCTTTTACAAACTACTAAGAAAATCCAATTCTTTTATATCCCAGATGGGGAAGCTGAGACCCAGAGGACTGACATACCTTGCCTTGAATTTAAAGTACCAGATTTAGGGTCAAATCATAACAATTCTGCTTTATCTGCTATTCCATTGCAACCAGAATTGAGAGTCAATTTGCCTTGAGACTAGAGATGGGCTGATTTCTACTCTGCATGTGTGGAAACAGACCTGGCCCCCTTCCCACTTGCTCTGACTCGTCCTTGGAAAGCAGCCTCGCAGACTGCCGAGATCGGCTACAAAGATGGCTTTCGTCTGTGACATTTACTTTCATGCACACTTTTGTTGGCTTTGAGCAGGAGAACTTCATTTGGATTCATAAACCTGTTCACAAACATGGACAATTCCTCCTTTACCTTGACTTTATAAAATAAAAACATTTCCCTGGGGCCACTGAATTAACTTTTATGAATTCAAATCTGTCAAATGTCCTTGGATATCGCCACAATATCTTCATTGGCAGCTCAGAGTTCAAAAAATGAATAAATAAAAGGACTGGAGTACTAGAAAACCTGTGTTTTCTGGGGGTAAATGTCATATCTGGTTGCTTACTTTTGTGTTTTAAAATACAGATTGTCACATGAAAATGTAATAAAAATCTATATGTAAATTCCAAGAATGAACAAATAGTGACATTTTATCTTATTTATTTTAGATCTTCTTTCAAGTTAAAAAATTTACTAAATTTGAAGTTTTTTGTGCTTTGCTAGTCTTTTCCTTCCTCTCCAGATGCAACTATGAATACAAGATTTCTGTCTTTCCAACTGACATCTTTATCATTTTACTTACAGAGTATATAGCACTTTGTTATAAATATGTATTATAGTTAATTAGTATTTTATAGTACTTATTATTCTCCTCTTGATTTATATCACATACAATTTATAAACTATAAATAGAAAAATATTGTAATCAATCGATTTGAGTAATATAAAAGTGGTAAAAATACCTTTAGATGATTTCCAAAACAGCCTGTTGTGAAGAATCCTACACTGACATCATATTTGAAGAGCTAATTTATTATATGTATTTGGTGTCATGGGTTAAGGAGGGTAGGGAAATGGCACCTGTGAAGCACTTACTAAAAGTCAGAGTGACATGCTAGGCACATAGTGTTACCAATTTAATCATAAAAACCACCTAAAAATTGGATACTAGAGTGCTGTGTTATAGATAGAAACTGTGGAGACTCACACAAATTAAGGAACTTCCTAAAGCCACACAAATATTTATTGGGAGTAGACTGTACTCACAAAACCTACAGGATAAGAAGCCAGACTGGGCTCACACTAGCTTCACGCTACCTCTTTGGGAGTTCAGCTAAGTTACTCACCTTCCCTGTCGCTCAGTTCCCTTGTTTATAAAAGTGGGTTTATGATAGCACCGACCACAAAAGACTATTGTGAAAATTAAATGAATGTCTCCATTATTATTTCTGAATCCTTCATTCACACCTCCTTTAAAATCAAATCAAAGGTAAATAACATCTAGACAAACAATAAATGAATAAGTGACATAAAAATAGCAAATGAACCAAAAAGCACATAGTTCACTTCTCTAACAAAGGAAACAGAAGAAAACCGGAAGTGGCCTGTGTCTTTTCATGTGGAATGGCTGCCTGCACACTAAGGCATCCGGAAAAGCATTCCTCCCACTCAGGGAAATACAAGGATTATCCAGTGCAGACTGCACACATTAATAAAACATGTCATCAAATGGGATTTAGCAAAGCTGGAGAGATTTTTTTTTGTCTGCTCTTGATGAAAGCCAAGAGTTTTATTCAATAAAACACAAGCCCACAGCAGGATGGTATATTCAGGGTATGCAGTTGTTAGGTGACTGAAGGTACGCATGGGAAATCTTGGGGGGCAGTTTGGGCATTTTATGGGACCGAACTTTAAAGGAGCATTAGCTCAAGCTTTACAAAAAGTGTTCTTGACAGCAGCTGAATGAAAAATCAGATTTGAGAAACTGAATTAGGATGGACACATAAGTGAAAATTCTTCCAATTGCATGACTACCCAAAGATAATCTCGGTAACAACCATTTGTGGTTGAAATTTAAGGAGCCCACATCGCACACATTATGAGAAAAACATGGGAGGAAAACAACAGAGAAATTAGAAAGAGAACCGGAAAGGCACTTACACATTTAGATGGTCCTGCCCTGGACTTAGTAGATACTGATTTTCCCCGATGACCTAGGTTTCTTGCAGCATGGGGACAGAGTATGAGGCTAAAGAAAATTTCCTTACTTACAAACTCCATGAGAAGCATCTTAGAAGCAGTCTCCCTTTGGGAATTTGGAAGATTGAGAAAAATCTTTCCTCTGAATGGTGAGACCTGTGTATCCAGGAGCTTCTTAACTCGGTCACATCTGTGTGGCCTCTCTCAGTAGCTGGACCCCAGGCAAACACCTTGGGGACCGGTATCCTCCAAGTTTTCACAACGGGATCCTCCATGCCTTGTGTAATGTATGTGCTTAAAAAATAGTGTTAAAGGAAACCGTGAAATTAGTAAATGGACCCTAGAAGAGCCAGTTGCCAGTAGCACTTCCTGCAGATGAATTTAGGAATAATAAACCATGGGTGTTAATTTGATTAGTCATCATGGCTACAGAATTTCTAGTATGCATATGTGGCTGTGCATTTTGCTGAAAAGGTCTACCCATGCACAGAGATATGGAAAAAAGAACACAGATATGAACACCTGAAAATATTTATAATGCCACAGGTTACAGTAGCCAAAATAGTTAAGTAATTATTTGGAAAATAATTAAAACATTCACAAATAAGTTCTGAAATAAATAGGTTAAATGTAAAGTCATGTGTTGTGCAGGGAAACATTCTGAGAAGTGTGTTAGTAAGTGATGGTGTCATTGTGTGAGCAGCGTAGTGTACTTACACAAACTTAGACCATATCGGTCAGTCACTCCTGGCCTGGTAGGGCAATGTTTTGGTGAACTGAGGTATGATATGGTTGCTGGAGTGACATGGTAGATTTTGACAGTAAACTCTTTATCAACCACAGAGAGTAAACTCCAAACAATAAAATGCATGATACAGTAAATTCCTAAGCCAGGAATACAGTCATGGTCATTATCAAATATGTACTGCACCACGATTGTATGTCATATACTTTTATAGAGTGGGAGAGGTTTTGTTTCCATCAGTCTTGCACAAGGCCATGAATAATGAATGCATTGCTCTCTGACACCGCGACGGCTGTGCTGTCACCAGGCAGGAGGAATCTTTCCGCCTCTTTGATCTTATGGGACCCAGGTGTGTCTGCGGCCTATCGCTAACCGAAACACCTTTATGTCGTGCTTTGTAATACAACGCTGAACTTGGGAACTCTATTCAAATAGGAGACATGTCATACTGTTAAGTGAAAAAAGCAACTCACAAAAGTAAATCAAATATAATTTCAGATCTGTAAATTCTAAAAGATATGAGTAAGTTTTCTGTGTGCTTCTCATAGAAAACATTCTGGGAAGTTAACAGTGCATCTCTAGACAGTTGAGATATAGACAACATTTATTGATTTTAATACTGATGCTTACCTAATGAATTCTAGCCAACTACTATATTTATAATCAAAAGGGCAATAAAGTGACTTAAAACTAAAAAGAAAAGGTAAAAACTTTCTGCTGTGGTCAAATAGGCTGTATTCTAATTCTATCCCTACCTGGGGAATCCTTAGGAAGTTATATACACTCTCATAAGCTTGGTCTCCAAACCTAGAAAATAGAAATATAATGGAAGGGGGCCTTTTGATTTCATAAGTAAGATATGAAGATAAAATGGGTAAATATATGAGAAAGTATACTGCAAATTGAAAAATAATAGATATGTAAAGTGATAAGTAAAATGAGGAAAAAGCAGGGACAAAAGAACAAGGGAACGATGATTGTACAATTACGAGCAATTAATGTGACCAGTGGCAATATCTGCAGATACTATTGGAACAGTTTTCCTACAGGAAATATAAATTTTGTAGTATGGAGTGAGGGAAATCAAGTATGATTCTCACTATTCCTCACATCGAGTTACGAAGACAGCAGGCCAGCCTTCTCAAGCAGGAGGCTGGGTCTCTGCTCATTAAGAGCACGGAAGGAGGAAACAAGATAAACTATATCCCGTGGCATCCCACTCACAAACTCTGAGGTTACTTGAGTGATGGATACAGGGCGGTGACTAAAGTAATAAATATTGATTTAATTTATTAATCCTTTAAAAAGCAGTTAGAAATAAAAATTGTAAGAAGCTAGACGTTGTGGCATAAACTTATAATCCTCGCACCCAGGAGGCTAAGGCAGGAGGATGGAGAGTTTAAGTCTTCCCTAGGCTGTACAGTGAAACCATGTGTGAAAAAGGCAGGAAAGAAACAATGAAGGAAGGAAGGAAGGAAGGAAGGAGGGAGAGAGGGAGGAAAAAGGAAGAAGGAGGAGAAAGAGAAGGAGAAGAAAAAGGAGCAGCATAGCTAACTACGCTAATAGTGAGCTAACTAATAGCTAACAAATTTATTTCATTATTATTTATTATTAATTTATTTCATTATTTATTAAATACACCGTAACAATCTCTGCATTCCCTCCTTGATCAAATGGGTTCCCCTCATGGAATTTCAGTGTCCTCATCTGTTACATAAGAGGTGTCAACTAAATCATCCCATAAGCCCCTCCAGTGGGAATGTTTTATGAAGCTGAGAATCTATACATTCTTGACATACAGCTTCCATAACTAGAGTCTTCCCTTTTCACATCTCTGTAAGATGAGGAACTGAACGACCAGCCTTCTATCACAAAGATATCCTGCTGGCTGCCTTGCTTACTGTTAGTTGGTTTGGCTGAAATATTACAACATGATACCAATAGTTTGTTTTACCAGGGAAAACTGTTGTGACATTCCACACTTCCATTTTTTTGTTTGTTTGTTTGTAAACTTAGAAGAGGTTAATATCTACTCTGGAGGGTCACTGTGGAGTTACATACTACACTAACCAAAAACGTGATTGGCAGAACTTAACACAGGCTCTGTGTACAATGAAAATTAGGTGGCAGCATTGAACTGACAATTTGTAAGTTTGTTTCCAAATTCTGCTTTAAATTTAGCAGCGGCTGTGACAATATTATCAGCAGTAGATGGAATTTGACCCTTAGACCCACTTTTTAGTTTAGAATTCTTGCCACAGAATCACATCCCACACCATCTAAAGAAAGCCAGAGTCCTCCAGGAAATCCCAAAGGGCTAAAAAGGGGCCGCTAATCTGCAGCCTACCTTTGGCTTCCCTGGGACGTCCACAAGCAACGTTCACATTAAAGCTACAAACTAAATAAAATAAAGCCAAATTAATGCACTGTTTTTACAAAAGCATAAATAGAGCATTTTATTAACCTTGTTGCTGCAACAAAATGAAAATCCACATCATTTTATTCAACACAATAAAGGCTATGGTCACATTACACCACTTTGAGACACAAAGCAAAAGGTATTTTTATTGTCTTGAGGTCACGAACGGTTTGCATTTTGAAACAAACTTTATGTTTTGTATTTGCAGTAGCAGGGCCTCCAGTCACTAGCACAATACAATGAACTGATCAAATACCCAGGACAGACAATTAAATACACCAATAATATTTTGAGTTGAATTGGGAAATGCATTATTATCATTGTAGAACAATACAAAGCAATCTGATGTTAACTTTTTAAATAAAAGAAATCATTCCAACCACCCAAACAGCTACCACAAGCAAAATGAAGATAATCTATAGACACGAAATTGTATGCATTGCACTTATTGCTTGGTACACAAATGTTGCAATTCCTGTTGAGTGATATTAAGAAATGACAAGCAAAATACCTCCTCCCCATCTAAAATTCTATGACTCTATGAAAGTAGAAATTACAACCCCCTAACCCAACATTAGGTGTATGCTATTTTTGGTTTGTGTGAAGATTGTTCATTATGTTTCTGTGTGTATGGATATGTATAAGATATACAGATATATATATATATAGATACAATTTTAATATAATTTACTGTCCTATATATTTAAGACAAATATCTCTTAAGTGGGACTTTAAATAATAAAATTGTCTACTTACAATATCTCTATTAAGTTTACTTTTCATATTATATATAGTTCTGTGACACAAGATTCATATAGTTTTTAATTATTAAGGAAGAAGGATATCTAAACCATTTTCTATTTCTTTTGTTTTCAATATTGCATTTTAAGGGTTATATCTTCATAATAAATTTCTTATTAGATTCTTTATGGTGTATATATCTGTTTCCCCTAATGCAAGTTACAACCAGTACAAAGTTGTAATAAAAAATACATTAAAGTCTATTTCTTTTTTATATTTTTTTTGCAAAAAAGTTAAGTGATATGCTACATGAAAAATTGAATTTATTGAAATGTGTCGTGTTTCATACTGTTAGGTAATGAATGGAAGAACATGAAGCATACCCCTCACTTTACAAGTTCTCTTTCACAAAAATAAGTGTTTGTGCCCAAGCATTTCATATAAAACACTGCAAGATATTCCTTTGGATCACAAAATATCCCATATTATGCAATCCTAATAATTCTCTAGTACAACTTTCAAGCTGCTAGTGCTCAATACATTCTTTCCATGGAGAGATCTCAACTCCATTACTTACACTCACTGAATGTTGTCAACATCTGGTGCAGCCAGTAGAATCATATCCCTTTTTGTTTTTAAACAGGATTTCTGGATGATATCTTGCAATACAGTGTAACAAATATATAAGTGCATTTTGCATGATCAAGTAGCTTTGGCTTCCTAACTTCTGTAGGATGAGATGTACCAAATGTTTGTGCTTTGTTACATGGTGATGAGTTTTAGCTCCTATGAATCTGATGGGTAACTACTTGTTTCTATAGTGAACCTTTAAATCACAAAGGCAAGAATGGATGACCTGAATGGAAATGATGTAATTTCACAACTTCTACAGATTGCACTTGGTGGTGATTTCATGGGTTTGACTTCATTTTTACAGCAAGACTTGCCTGGTTGATATGTTTACATGTTTACACCACTTTTTCAATTTTTTGTGTGTGCAATCACATTTAATTTAATCACAAACACTAAAAGTAAACCCAGTAATTAATTTTGTTATGAATACTCATTTCGGTCCTTATAGGTATATGAGTCTTGTGCTCCTTCTTGTACAAATTCCTCTTTCTTTTCCCAACCATTAGGCCAACCTCCATTGGCCTGTGTCGTGGCACCATAAGATTTAGTGGTACCGTAATTTATATAATTCTGAGTAATGTCCCCTGTCTCTTCATCGAGTTCATCTTCATGGATAAATCCACATTTTTCTTCACTTGTTTCCTCAGGGTCTGCCCAGGGTTGCTTCTCTCCTGAAGCAAATATTGCATAAAATATAACTCCACCATAGTGGACAAGGGCCGCGATGAGGAAGACGTACTGCCACTCTTCGCGTGACTGCAGTGACAAAAATGTTACTGTAAGTGGAAACTCCCGACGATGAAGAAACACATCTCCTCTGAGTATGCTACTATCATGCCTCTCATGAAATGCTGCCTTTGGGAATACCTAGGGTCTGGTGGTGTAAAGCAAACACTTTTATAGAAACTTTCTATAAAACTATCTCTTTGATGAATGTTTAACATGAAAGTTCTGAAATAAAATCCCCCATCTGTCAATAACCTGTTGAATTTAAAGATATTCATACTCTCTTTTCATTTCCATTGCTTTACTAATTGTCTTATTTCACTCCTTTTATTTCTTCCTGTTAGATCAAAATTTTGAAGCATTATAGATTTATATGTTGACAAATAGCTACTACTAAAATTGCGCCACGGACAAATGCAAAGGAGTCTGAGTTGAAATTTATAAATAAAACTGAGGAGACTTCTGCCTTCATACTTTAATAAAGTGTTACTATAAAAATTATCTTTGCTACATCTGGGATACATAAGTAGATGTGAGTGCACTGTCCTGAATATGATACCCAGCAAAGCAATAAATAAGTAGCTGTTAAATGGTGTTGAGAAAAATCTTGCTTATTGATTGGACAAGTGAATCTTCTCAGGAATCCTAGACAGATATTTTCTTCTGGACCTCAAGTATCTTTCTCACTCTGCAGTATGGTGACTGAACCAGAAAGCACACGTCAAAGGGAACATGGTAACTGTTTCACTCATGCCAGAGAATCTTCTACAGCAGAACCCTGATCTTCCCCGTCTTACCTTATTTTTCGTCATTGCACCAACGATGATAGGGCAGACCATTCCTGACAGTGTGCCAACGCCATTTGAAATGCCCATTAAGATACTGGCATATCTTGGAGCAATATCCAGGTGGTTAACATTGAAGCCTGGAATGGGCACATAAACACTGACTCAGGGAATCCTAAACCCCTTCGAAGCAGGCACTTAAAACGTTACACAGCACCCTTTAGACGATACTGGAGACATGGCATATGCTTACCGACTACACTTGGGTAACTTAGCTCAGGGGTATAGTGAGGGTGGAGTGAGGTACAATTTCTTGTCCAATAGTCATATGATGCTTGCTGGATGGAGTGAGGAAGATGTCCTCTTAACAAAACAAGCAAGCACCAAGAACAAAGAAGGAAATAAGCTTGGGGGAGTAGTGAGCAGTAACAAATCTAAGCAATTTTTTAAAAATGCGTTGATTGTTACTCAACTATTATAATAGAGTCACCAGTCAAAATTAGGATATCACATGTATAGAAATAAATGTATCTTACCAGATATAGCAAATCCACTGAATCCCACGGCAAGCACCAAGAATGAGATGGCTACCCCTCTAGTATGAGAATAACCAACCACCAGCAGCAGTGTGGCTTCCATTCCAAAACCTTCAGGAGCAAGTAGATGGAAACACTTCAGAAAATTTTGCAATTCTGACCAATGAGCTAAAACTGTTAACAGTGCTCATATTTATGAACCTGCACATTCCTGAGAAAGTCTATACTAAAGCACAAAAATTAATACTATTGATACATGCTGGAGATTATGGAAGCTTTCTTCATGCTTTGTTATGAAAATGTTGAAATAAACCTACATTTTCAATGATCGGAAAGGTTGTTTATTACAATAAATAGAAATGGCATTATGCAGTGATTTGAAACTAAGAGTTATGGAAAATTTGAACCAAGATGAGAAAATGACTTGAAATAAACAATGAGAGCACAGATGTAACTAAGGAGTTCAACATGCAGGAAAAGTTATTCACCCCTGTGTATCGGGACTCCCTGAATGGAAAGCATGTCCTATTGCCATGCATGCACTCACCACCGCAATTCATGATCTTCCTCACTGTAGTTGTTGAAAGGATTTGCTTGCTTCTTAGAAAATCTGCGATTTGTCCTCCAATAGGCACAATGATTGTCATGACTAAGTGGGGCACAGCGGACAGCATCCCGACCTGGTGAGACACAGAAGCAGGGAGCTGGACACGACCGTAGGTAACCCAGGAACTGAATGGCCTTGGCTTTCTGAATCCGTCATCTGAGCATTATGAGCAGAAGAAGGTAAAAGACTGTTTCCAAATGGCCACATGCTCATTCCTAGAACCAACAGCAACTTCCTTGGAGTAAAGGATACAAGCTAAGTCAGTTTGCTTTGGTTCCTTTCTGTCTTCCTGGTGGAGGAAAATTTTTATTGCTGTTGTGAGTCAGCAAATTTTGAGCTTATGAATTAACTACACTGAGTCCTATTGCTGAGTGATTCAACACTTACGTGAGGTTCATTTTCTATTCTTCAGTGTCTTCCCACAAGGACATCATTAGGGAGACCAAGGAAATAGCAGAGGAAGAGATATGTAGAAGAGAAGTCCATTGGACATGCCTTAAAGTGCTGTATTTTAAAATTCATTTTTAATTCATAAGGTTAAAAACTGCACTTTTGCATTATATATGTTACAAATGTATAACATTTATGTAATTGTTGCAGAGCAAAAGTCCAGCCAATGCAGCTCAATTATTCAATTTTAGGTGTTTTCTGCCAAATATCCATGTGTGGTCACACCATCCTGCAGTGGTATACAGTCTCCGAACTGAAGTCATGCAACTTAGCCCTATCTAAAATGTACCCAGCAAGCATCAGTGAGACACATATTTCTCACCATTAATTATGTACAGATCACAGTTCTAGATACAGGAGGAGCTGGAAGTGTGGATAAACTTCTTTTAAATGGAGTAATATCACAGCTATTGACCTAGCAAAGTTTAAATGCAATCATACAGTAAAGAAGTTTCTCATGAAGTAAACTTTGAAGCACAATCTTTGGCATATGCTAAGTACTGACCACGTGTTATTTGTGGCTAAATATGTCTTTCCAAAAACATTACCAAAGGATTCTATTTTCTTCTATAGGGGTTTATAGAATGTGGCATTACACTCATAGATTTGGGGTTTTTGTAACGACTCACTGAGATAAGGAGTGACTAAGATAACTTCGACATGTAGGCTGTCAAATTCTTTCATTTCAGAGGAAACTGTAAAAATATTATTATTAGATGAAGATCTAGAGATTTAGAATGGTTGAGTGGTCGTCAGAGACAAATTTTTAAGCTGGTTCTACCTGTGTCCAAAGACTGAAGTCAGACCCTAAATTCTAAACATCAATGTCAGCAGCAAAAGGAAGAAAAACAAATAAAAATACACAATACATGTGAATATGCTTGGTTAAGTTCAAATATGGCATTTAGAAAGGGCTCAACAAATGTTAGATAAATAAAGATATATATTGACCTTAGGCAAACATTTTTGCTTGTGAGATGAACACCTTGAAAAAATATAGTGCTTCTTTATTTCATTATTAGTACATGTTTGCGATACATAAGAACTGTCATCAGCATCTATCATCCACAGCTGGACATACACATTCACCTTCTAATTTTTTTACTTTCCCTTTGTTTTCCCTCTCCCCTCTCCTTCCAACTATAAATCCTCTTCCTGTGTGGGAAAGGTCTATTTCCCTCTTTTTTACAGTTTTATTTTTCTTTTAAAATTATTTAAATTTTGGGTTTTTCATATAAAAGAAACCACAGAATACTTAACTTCCTGTACCTGGTTTATTTTGCTTAGCATTATGATCTCAAGGGGCACCCACTATCCTACAAAAGACTCAAATTTAACCTTTTTGAGAGTTGACCAGTGCTCCTTTGTGTATAAATACCACATTTTTCATTCATTCATTCATCTGTACATGAACATAGTGACCATTTCCAAAATTTAGGCATCCATGAATTGTAGTGCTATAAATATGGACTATTTTTCTTAATTACAATAGATATATTTAGTGCAACTAATGTGTAAAGAAAAAAAACCACTAGAAAAAACTCATTCTAAAATCCAATGTACCATGGAATTTTTGTTACTGTTTTTGTTTTGAGACAAAGTCTCACTATATAGGTCAGCCTGGCCTTGTACTTGTGACGATCCTCCTGCCTCAGCCTCTTGAGTGCTGGGATTACAGGAGAGCACCAAAGTGACCGACTGTGCTGTTTTTTTAATAATCATAAAGGCAGACTAAAAGCTTGAAGGTGCCTGCATTTTCCAAGCCCACATAATTAACCAGCATTTTGACTCAGTATTTGACACATCTGAAAAATTCTCAACTCAAACATCCTGTTATTTATTATCTACTTAAATAAGTATTTTATTACTTTCGATATGCCAAGACCAAAGATATGATTACCATTTATTTATTTTTTTCTACAAAATACATTATGAAGCATAAAGGGAAATGCAAGGGAATAACAAGCTAGAAGCTAAAAGAGACAGAAGTTTTGGAATACTTTTGCCCACGGAATTCACATTTCAAGACCTAGCAACTCCCACTTGCTTAGCCAATGGGTAGCTATCACCTGTGCGTGACCTTGACACAGCCACTGAAGTTTCAAAGCCCTGTGGAAGTGGATCACAAAAAGCTTCTTAGCTTTCGGTGACACGAACCATCACTTGCCACATGATGAGAATGGTCAAACCTTTCTTAGAGTATCATCATTTATGATAATCACACACCGATTTGCTCCTTTTTTGGAAGATTTGCAAGAATAAACTAAATGTTTCAAGTCCATAACTGATTCCTTACAGGGACTCCAGGCCATGAGACTTTGCCCAGCTCCCCCTTTTCCTCTGGGTCACAGTTTGGACTGCATATTTCTCTCTCTCATCGACATTCTGCTCAAAACCTTGCAGTATGTATAGCAACAAAGAGCAGCTACTCAACACCATTTTCCTCCTCCTCTGATATGCAATTCAGAAGACACAAAGCTTCCTATCCTTTGGCTGCTTCCTATGTTCTGATCAATCACAGTGTCATTCATCATCATATTGACCTTACCCTGCTACAGCACTCTCAACAGGACTATTTTCACATTTTAGCATAGGAAAATATAATATACATATATGTTAGTAAATACAGCTCACTTATATAACTAATGTATATATATATATATATATATAGCCAAAAATAGCTAACATATTATATAAAAATGTGTATTATATAATATAGAAACATATCCCACACATATATGCTTTCCATCTGTAGGATATCCAATTTAATGACAATGTGGGAGAACCATCTTCAATGTAAACATTTATTTCATTTAAAATTTGCTGCACTCATGAAAGATGGTTTTAATATTATTAGTGCAAGACACAAAACCTAAGGCTGATGCTTATTCCAAAAGTGGCCCTAAGCTGCACCCCAATATTCATTGTTCAACCTGGATCGGAAGACACGCTGGCCTAGAACCGCAGCTCACGCTCTGTTCTCCATCATTTCCTTTACACACTTCTCAGTTAAGTCAGAGTACTTTTATTTTTACCAATCTAATCGAAATCTCTAGGTCAAGCTATGAGTGGAGCATTTATCCAGAACCTTAGTTAAAAATGTAACAGGAGATTCAAATCAACAGATCTATTATATTTAGGTTTTGCAAAATATCACTGATTTTATACAAGCACTTTCTATTCATTGGAAGGGCACAGCCGGCATGACCACAGACTTTCGTTAATACACCGTGGCTCTTTCGCTCTGCCCGATGAGATCTGGCTTCACTAATAGCCTCTCCGTGTCAGATTTGTCCCAGGTTATGAAAACGGACTCGCGCACCCAGCAGCAGCCTTTGTGCGGAAGCATAACACCTCTCAGAGCTCCTAAAGGCCACCCTGAAACGTGTGATCAGGTCAGCGAGAACAGCCCTGTCTAAAACACTCATTCTTCTCAGAGAGGGAGGAAACAGTTCCCTTAGAAACAGGGATCACAAAAGAGCTCTTAGAATAGCTACTCCTAAATCCAGGTTTTCTCGGTCCCAGCCCTCAGATACTCTTTTTAATAGAGACACAATATGAAGAGCGAGAGCTCCGCCGGATTTAGGTAATGAGATGAAGAGAAATGGCCAAGACCACTGCCAGCCCCAGACAAGGGTATCTGGCACTCAGCAAAAGGCTTGGCACAGATGGCGCATTCAATAAATACGTGCTAAGTGCTTGGATGGGTCTCAGATTTACCTGAATTTGAATGGCAGTGTAAAGGGAATTTAAATGGAAATCAAAAGATCTAGGGATACTCTTGAGTCTATCACTTATTACTACCATGGCTGTAGGTAATTGAAATAATTTCCATTATTTCTTTTTTCCCTGACTGTTGAACAGAAATGATGACAGTTATCTAGCTGGTCAGCCAAAGTTGTTCCTGAATATGAAAGGACCATTTAAATTTCAAATCCCTATATGAAGTTATATTTTATGCTCATTTTCTTCTTATAGGAAATGCGAAATGATTATATCTCCATAACAATTAGCCAACGTCTGTGGCAATTAGCGTGCTGGGCTGGGAAACTGCTTTTTGTCTACACCACCATGCTGTGACTATTTTGGGGTAGAAACCATGCCTTCATTTCTGAATCTATCACAAAGCTTCACCTACTATGTTCAACAACAAATGCTTTTTAAATTGACAAATCGAGTAAAAAAGTACAAGAACATTTTGCCCAGATTATTCTAATGGTTGTTTGTAAAGTTGTATCTTTTAACTGCACAGTTATCTGAGAATAAGAGTTAGATAATTATCTAACTGCAAGTGCACTTGAATAGAATACCTTTTTTTTCTCACTGTTATGTTAGGTATCTGACTTGCTACCCAAATTATATTATGTTTATTTAGAGGAAAAAGTCTACATTATTGCTCACACCAATTGAGATGCAAATTCCAGAAAGGCAGAGAGATTTGTTTTACATGTATTCCCAGCATTAGAAAGCAGTTGACGGCATACAATGTAATACAGTAGGACACTCCTAGCAGTTATCTGTTTGAATGAATAAATAACTCATGAAGGTTAGGAAACAAACTTATGGCAAAAGAACACAATATTAACTTAAATATAAAAAAAAAATCATCCACTATTTAAATTCAGTCAATTTTACATACCTTACTGATTTCAAATCCAAAGACTTCCTCAAAATATGCTGGCTGACTAATAAGCAATAAATAAAAAGTCCAGCTTCTGCAGAAGTTTGCAACTATTATTGCATAGACTGGCATAGATGTAAAAAATTTCCTCCATGGAGTCTTGAATTTCTGAAATTCCAGAAAGAGAGTCACTCTAATCATTTTTAGTATTTTCTAATTTAAATGGAAATAACAGATACTTTCTATTTGCAAGATGTAGATGATGAGGAATGAGTTGGTGGTAGATAAGTGACAATGAGCTGGTAATTATGACCACCCAGTTAGCTTTTGCTGTATGAGTAATAAATGAACGGGAAAAATAAGAGATCAATCTCTTCTGGTTAAATCATTCCAGCTTTAAGAATATGCAAAATTCCAAGTATATAGAAAATTCCAAAAACATAAATTACAGTTTCTCAGATATTGTAGTATTTTTCAGGTCCTCGATGTCACATGAGGCCTTCTGGTAACCAAAATATTTCATTTAAAATATTGAAAATTCAATATACTTGGTAGAAGGAAGACAGGAAATATAAAGAATAAATGCCACAAGATCCTCTTGGCATCAATCATGCCACTACCTGTCTGTAAGTCCTTTTGACAGGTAGTGGCTAACAATACATTCTATGATAGAGGAGGGCAAGTTCCTATAAAAGTTGCACTGCATGCATCCAGGTTAAAGTGCTCAGCCCCATTATACCTTAGACACATCACTGGTAAAGTGTTTTACATATGACCTTCAAGACATTCAAAATTAGCAACATAAATATGGTTGACTTTGCTTAAGGTTACCTTTGAAAATTAAACCTAATATACTTACGTATGTTGGAACTGAAAATATCCTTCATATACCCAAATATTTTCCCTATTATTTTGAATACCACAGTATAGTTTGGTAAAGTAAGAATGGCCTAAAATAATTTTATTTACTACTTTCTCAAGATCTTGACATGACCAATTACTGAAAGAGGAGGTAGCCACATTTTTTTACCAAGAATTTTTTAAAAAAATTTTTATCAGTGCTCATGAGTAAATGAGAATTCATCTTGGGAATTTGGTACTTGCCTTAACTTATTTTGATCTTTCAATATTTTATCGCCCCCTCTCCCTTTCCTCTCTCTTCTTCATCCTCTACTTTTCAAATATAGATTTAATAATTATTCCTTGATGAGTGACCCCCTATTGTTAGTATAATTGTGACTGCAATTAATGTTTTTGTTTGTTTGAGACAACTACAGTGGTACCTCGGTTCACGAACTCAACTCTCACCATGATTCTGGTCATAAACCAAACTGAATAAGAACTGAATCAAATTTCCCCATAAGGTCAACACTGTAGCTAATGATTGAATTTGATTCAGTTTTCTTCCACCTCTGTTTGTGACCAGTATTGTGGAAAGAACCAAGTGTATAAAGCAAGGTGCCACTTGTACTTGCTATGTAGCCCAGGCTGGCCACCAACTCATGACTCTCTCACCTCGGTTTCCTGAATGATGGGACAATGGGAGTGGACTACCATATTCGGCTCTGTTCAACTTTTTAAAAGCAGAATGGAGTACTACTAAACTGTAAAGAAGAATAAACTTGAGACATTTATAGGGAAATGGATACAACTTGAGACCATACTCATAAGTGAAATGAATCAGACTTGCACGTATAAACATCATATTGTCTCACTAGTGTAAGAAACTGAAAAAGTAAATAAGATCCAGAATATACAATAGATAGTGTGAATTGGATAGGAACAGTCCAAAAGGAAAAAATAACTAGGATGGGGAAAAGGAGAAAAGAAGGGACAGAAAAGGATAAATAAACAAATATACACAAAATAGTTACGATACATATACTACCAAGTGCTGGTAGTTCATTGAAAAGAAAGGTTTGTGCCTATATGGTTTGATCAAATTTTCATGCCTATATCTTGTAATATGAGCAGCTACTTCGAAGATAACAATACACAATGTACTAACCGTGTTACTCTTCCACAACCTTATTTTGAAATTTTATACCATTGTTTTTATTGTTTTTTAAGAATAAAAATAAAACAAAACAGTACAGTACAGTAAGAGGTTATATTGTACTGGACACAAATGTATGGAAAACAAAAAGAAACACAAACAAACGTCCTAATAATATACAATGAGTATTGTGGTATTGGGTAAAATTTCTAGTGGCATCCTGACAGGCAGGTTCAAAATTCAACTTACAAAATAATTAAATGTGTTCTAGGACGATGGTGCAAGGTGAAAATACTTATGCCACAGATAAGAAATGACCAGAAAAATATTAGAAGTAAATAACGTTTCCCAGCTGGGAAAGTGTTTCTTCATCCATAGCAGGATCCTCTTTCCAGAGAACTTATTTCTTCAGTTGATAAAGCAGTTCATTAAGTGTAAAAATATCTAATTTTATGCTGTACAAAACTGGAGAGAGTGAGAGGTGGACTTACAGTAGAGTGACAATATATTATTTGTTAAATTGCCTATGTGTTTATTTGAGTTCCGTTGTCTACTTAAAACTCAGGTGTGCATTTTTCTGTTCTCATGTTATATTTCTATGTGGTAGAAAAAATAAAAACAACAAAAAAGATTTAAAAGCCGTCACAGTCAGTTGCAACCTGTGACTCTAAAATGGATCTAGTTGAAAAACACATGGCTACAAAAGAATATGAAGATAGACGCTGTATTAGAATATGGACTGGGTATTAGAAAGTTGAATGTGATCTAGACATTAGATGATTCAAGGTAATTGCCATACCTGAGTCGGATCTTTTAGATTACTGAGATTAGCAATGAGAATACTGTTTTTCTAGAGATACATATGAATTATTTATGTATGGGTAAAATGTTTTACTTTACGATAGTTGATCAAAACAAAAGTGAAATGAATGACAAGATGCTACCAATTTTTGCACCTATGTGCTGTAAAGATATTCCTAGTAGGGTTTCCTCATTTTTCCAGACTTCTGTGTCCTGATTGAGAAACAGTTAACCTTTGTGGACCCAAAAAGCTTGAAGCCAAACCCAAGGTGGGTTTTACTGCAAAGCTGAAAAATCATATGAAACAACAGAAGAAGGAATATATTGCATTTGAAAAAAAATACTATGAGGTATAGGAAATGGAGAGCTGGATTTTATGCTTCTTTATCAACCTACTTCCTATTCATTTGGGGTTTATTTCTGGGAACATAGTGTCATAGAATAAAGTTCTGATTTTTAAAAATCTGTGCTTGTTCTAGACATGTGATTTCTCAAGAACTGAGAAATAAAGAAAAATAACATGCTGCTGAGGACAAAGACTGGTTCAAATTTTCTTTGGGGTCGGGGCGGTAGAAATAAAGGCTAACTTGAGAACCAGTCATGGAACAGCCTGTGTTTCGCTTCTGTTCATGGTGACTGCAGGCAGAAGGCACTAGAGTTCACTCTACCAGCCCCAACCTATCTCCACATCGCCACCACTGGAAAGCAATCATCAAGCCTGTTGCAGAAGGAAACAGGAAATGGGAAGTTCTATGCCAATCTGTCTGGTCCATGCAACAAGCACCAAGGAAGGATAAAAAAAAAAAAAAAAAAAAAAAAGAGAGAGAGAGAGACTCACTTCTGAATGAATTTCAATATGGGACATTTCTTATCCATTACAAACCAAACTACGCTTAGTAACAGTGGATGGCAGAATTTTCCATCTAGATGATGTGTAAAAGGCAAGCATTTTCTAACAAATGAATCAGAAAATCAGAGATGAAATTAAATGCACTTAGAAAGGGTAAGGGATCATTTAAAAAAACAGAAGAGGTACAAAGTATAAAGGGCTTTGGTGTCTCAGCCAGTGAATTATACTTTCCAACTCTTAGTATAAGGAAATGCAGTTATTAGAATACAGAACACTGCTTTTGTTAATGAGTATTTAAAAATAATATTACATGACTATTAATTTTTCATGTATGGCATATTAAATGACACATGGTAACATCTTTGCATTTTTGAAATAGAACTGTAGCTTTGCTCTCCATAGGCAAATCCTCCTTAAGAAACCAGATCCAAAGAAAAACACCTCACAATATTATCTTTAGAAGCCATGGTATTCATAATACTTTTTTACACTTTTGTATTGGTATCTTTTAGACATGCACAACGATAACACTCGTCATAGGGAATTCGTACCTGTACATTATATATATATATATATATATATATATATATATATATATATATATCTTGCTCATTCTTTCTTTTCCCATTCTCCTCCCTTCCCTTCAATTCCTCCTCTTCTCCTTATTGCAAAAGCTTTGTTTTTTGTTTTTTCCTTCTATTCTCTTTTTTCTTGTCCTTTTCTTTCTTTCCCCCTCCCCCTGCCTTGTTCCCCTTCCCACTGACCATTTCCCATTTCCCAATTTTTAAATATGGTGATATTTCATCAATTAAAAAATTAAAGTACATTGAGAATATTACCCATGTGAGCTATTACTGGCCTTCTAATACTTCAGTGTTTTCTGAATCACGTGTAACAAACCCAAAGTTAGAATATATATTATACAAAAAGAACCATTTTCATGACCATTTGGAGATTTCCTATTATTTAAAATTAACATATTGATTCAATTTGCTTAAACTATGTACTATATAAAGTTATTTTTCTAAACTTGCTTAGTTTTGTAGTCATACTTTAAAGTCTAAGGCAGGTTTTACAGTGCTTAAGAAAAGATAGAGAAAAAAATATAGATGAAGGAAGCAGCAATCATTCCTAAGTGAGTGAGAAAATATGGATAGACAGAAAAGAAAAAAAAGAATTGATACCAGATTTGTTTTAATGCATAGGGGCTTATCAAACAGCATGGTTCGTCAAGGAGCATGAGATGGGAAATAAGAGAAATATACACCATAATAAAGTTCTTACTTCCATTGCACCTAACAGATTCGCACTCTCTCCAATGCTTTCTTCTATGTACCTACGTTCTTCATCTGTAATAGTAGGGTGCTTTGCAGGGCTCTCGTAAGACACCAAAAGCCAAAACATGTACCAGACCATCCCAAAACTTCCTGCAAGAAACAGTGCAAAAGAGGAAGTGAGAAAAGCTAACACAAGTATTTCCACTTATCAGTTACATGCTGAAATAAAACTACAGTCACCTCGTGACAAACAGTCTGAATGAGAAAGAGCTTGATTTTATGTTTGTCCTGCTGACTTTGGCCCTTTCTTCTTCTCCTTTGCCACAAGACATCAAGTTTCCTGAACTCTGGTCCTGTGGTTGTATCTCTTTTTTTCTATTGAACAGCACTGACACACATGAAAGTCACAATATCTAACTATTCTTCAATAGTTTAGGGAGATTTTCATAGGTCCTACGAACACTGAGAAGCTCGTATTCCAGGTGCTTGGCTAGGTGAGAGAAATATAACAGATGAGAAAATCTTGTCCTCAAAAGAATTTTTTAGGATGATTTCTTTACTTACTTTCTTGCCTTGAATATATTAACATGGTCATCATTTCCAGAGGAAAATAATGCTCATTCCAATTCCTCTCACCACTTCCAACTTAGTAAGCAGAATACTAAATAAAATCCAGAAGATTATTTTACCCTAAATCACTGCATTATGTGGAAAAGGTGCCTCTGTAATTAGTACTGAAACATTTTATACTATATGTATCTGTATAATACATAATTTTCTGTGTACACTATCCAATCAGTGGATTGATCACCCCGCTTAATCCCAGCATTGCACTATGAATCAAACACACACTCTAGATTCAGACATCTATGAAAAAAACCTCTGTGATCACATGAGGCTTTGGGGGGACATCTAGACACAAACCACAACCACAAAAAATAATTTCCAGGGTTTTATTCTGTTTTCCCATAAGTGAGCCATTTCAGTTCTCCCTTAACTGTTCTCTTTGTCCCCTGGATATCAATCTAAATGCCTTAAACTCTTACACACTTCATTTTTTGCCTACTCAGTCTCTAAGAAATGTTCTTAATACTGTACATAGCTTGTGATATCCTGCATGACTTTTAATTACTAAACATGCAAGAAAATACGATTTGGACCTGGTATGTAAAAATGTGGTATAATACAGTAGTTATAGAATAGGACACTTCCCACATTCGTATATGAGCTCTCTCTTTATGAGTTATATGATCCAATCAGTAACAAAATCTCTCTAAACCTTCACTATAAAATGGAACAACAAATCCTTTTATGGGATTGTGCCAAAGAAAAGTTAAAAGAGATAATGTATCAATAAACCAACACACCGGATGGCATAAATTAAGCATCGAATAAATAAGAGCTCTAGTAATTCATTTGTAATCATCATTACCATTAACTAAATTTATCTAAAGTGCTAAGGCTTCTGATAATTGCTTCATGTACATTATCACTTTCAATTTATACTCCTATACAAGTTTTATCTCATTCATTTTTAAAATCTAAGTATCAAATGTGTAGCTCAAGAGTAATTTTTGTTACAGACAGGAAGTAAGCAAGCACTATGAATTTTTTAGAAGAACTATTTCCATCTTGACTTTGTATCAATCGATGACAAATATTAAATGAGATACAACTTGAAATACTGATAATAATTTTAAGTCAGTATGTTATTTAAATTAGTATTCTTTCCCCCTTAAGAATGATCAAACTTTGAAGAGATATATTTAGTATTTAAAGTCATATCACAATTTCAATTAAGTAATGAACTACAGCACAAACCAGAGGACTTGAGAAACTATTTTTTTATTTTACTTACAAGGAAGTAACTTTTTTAACTTTGTTGAATTATAGATCCTTTGAAAAATCTGATGAATAGTGTAAATTAAAACCTCAAAGAAAAGATATCTCTAGAAAAATGTATACAAATACATATATGGTTTAATATTTAGGACATTTGTGAATCCAAAACCTATCAATGGTCTTTGAGCTTCCAAAGAACCACATTGTAAAGGAACATTTAATGATGTTCTGTAGAAGGACCATTTGTTCTGAGGAGAGCATTTCAAGATGAGAATGAGTTAAGGTAAAAGTGGAAGTATCCAAATAGTCTTCTATGGCATGACTTCATTAATATTTTAAACTCTCATGCCCATATCCAAAATTGATATTAATCATTGACAATATCAGTTTGAATCGAGTTTTAATATTTCTCCTTGCTTCATTATCACCAAATGGGTCTTGAAAAGAGAGACTTTAGGAAAACTTTTAAGTGCTACGATTTCAATTTCTTGTTAGTATGTTTAGATTTAGGGTTTTGTTTTTTATTTCATGGTCAGCCTTTAACTTGGGGAAAACAAAGAGTACGAAAGATATGCTTCTGTAGCAGCTAATTACAGATATTTCATAGCAAAATGGAATCGTAGCAATCACACCGCTACCCGTTTTCTGTTCTCTACCCCTGTTCAGTCTTGAGGTGGCAAAGCCAGGGAAATGACCAAAAAAAGAAGAGCAAAAAAGAGGGGTGGGTTGCTATTCAGCTCTTTCTACCTCATAAATATTTTCTCTTTTTTTTTCGAATATAGAAAAGATTCTTAAGATGAGAGAATAAAAGAGTAATCATAGAAATATATTCAGAAATCTATTTCATTGTCTGCAGCCTCATTGCTTTCAGCCTGTGCACAACACATTTAACCCTGATGTGAGGAAATGTAACGTACCGTAGACGTAGAACACTGAAGACCACCCAGTGTACTGCACCAGGATGCCAGCTAAAGGCATGGCAATCACAGCTCCAGCATAGGAACCTAGGGGACAAGGGACAATGGGAGGACAGGAAGTGAAATCAATAGAAATTTGATTTCATGTCATGTTTTGGGGTTTGTTCCCATCAGTGCACTCTCTGGTGCATGCATGTACACCCACACTCACATATACACCCTGACCACACATGTATGTGTGTACTCACTTACACAGGAGCACAGTGACCCCACGGTGAACAGAGATTGTAAAATCAGGAATGAGTCATACTGGTTGCTATGTATCCTCCACGACCAGGTGCTAGGCAAGGGACAGGGTCCTAATACCAGCCAGACACTGAAAAGCCATTCTTGAAACACAAGTGTGTATCTCTTTGTAACAGAATCTTGTAGCAGAGTAGGCTTGTATGGTGTTCTTTAGCTTCATTTTTAAACTCATCAAAGGTTATTGTGAAAACAATGTCTTAGACATATAAACAAAAAATTGTCATATTTGTTTGCTATCACTTAAACCAGATGCTTTTACATTGAAGATCTATAGGCAATACTATTGCTAATCATTCATTATGGCTTATATATAAAGGAAAAATAGCCTTTTTGCTGGTAAGATTATTTGCTGTAGTTCTAGTCCCTGAGTTTTAAAACAGGTTTGTATTCTCTCTTGATCTGCTCTGGAAAGAAACTGCATTCTTGCCTTAAAGTTTGGGTACAAAAATGGAAAACACTCTGCAGACCAAAAAGAACATGACCTTAAACAATTTTTTTTTTTTTTTTTTTTTGGTACTGGGAATCTAACTTAAAACCTCCCAATAGCCAGGCAGGTGCTGTGCCACTGAGCCATATCCCTGGCCCCTTAAATCATTCCTTAAATGATTTCCTTAAAATATTTAAAAGTTAACAGTGAGCCACAGTTTCGTGTTAACCAGAAAAGCTCTAAGCTTCAAAACTTTGAACTGAAGTGTAATAAAATGGATATTAATTTTGTTTCTTAAATAGCAGCAAGATCTGTTTTATTTCTGGAAATTAAAGTTTTAGTAAACAGAAAATTATAGCAATAATATGAGAATAGTTTTGAGACTATATTGATTTTAATTATAATAGTTCTATTCTATGGGCTATTACTTGGATATCCTCAATTTGCCCACTATAATTATAATAGATGTTGTATCAAATATAAATTCTAATAAATTGTTAGGTTTGATACCTAATAGGATTGAAAGAAAAATCAGTGATTTAACATTAACATAAATCAACAGTCTTCATTTCTTTATATTTTCACCTTTGTAAATGAGTTCAAACTTACATTGTTTTGTATAATTTGTTTTTGTCTAACAAAATGAAATAGAAGTGAGATTCTCAAAAATTTATAAAAATCTCCCATAAGCCAGGCGTGGTGGAGCACGCCTTTAATCCCAGCACTCGGGAGGCTGAGGTAGGCAGAGTGTTGTGAGTTAGAGGCCGGCTTGGGCTACAACGCGAGCGCAAGGCCGGCCTGAGCTACATAGTGCACCCTGCCTCAAAAAACCAGGGCCGGGAGTTTGGCTCAGTGCCTTAAGTGCCTGTCCTGGAAGGTGGGAGGTTGTGAGTTCAATCCCTGGTGCCGCAAAAAAAAAAAATAAATAAATAAATAAAAAATAACCTCCCATAAATATATTTGAAACTTTAGTTAAAATGAATTGACTCCTAGAAAAATATAAAACATACCACATATAGTTTATTCAAGGTGACCACAAAGTACTAAAGAAATTGCAGTGGTGGTTGAAAAGCTTACCCTATGCCACACACCTATGGTTTTAAAGGTGAGTTTACCAAAATGTCTATTCTTACCAAGATTTTTCTGAGCTTTCATCCAGGATAAACACATCTGCACCCCACACTCACCGCAGAAGGAGGTGGTGGCCAGCCTGCTTCTCTCCAGGGGAGGGGCCCATTTGCTCCAAATCCCGTGGCATGCTGGGTAGGTAACACCCTGTGATGGGGAAGGGAGGCATCACCTTTTAGAATGCAAGGTCCACGGAAAATAAAGCCACTACCTTCCCTGTGACTCTTTCCCAAAGGGTGGGTACATGGTATTCGAGACAGCTGCTACTTAGGGGCCCTTGATGACTCCCTGAAGTTCCATGAAGAAAACTTTCAGATCACACCACAGGTGACCCAGGCTGTTAACGACCTGTTCCAATTCTCCCCACCCTTCAGTCTTCCTCCCACCTTAAATTTCTTCTGGTTAAAGCAAAAGGGAAGACTTTATTACTCAAGTTGCCTGAAACTCTTAATAGATTGGAAAATTTGGAAGACATTTCTGCAAGGCACTAAATTCAGTGATTTTCCTCCAAAAAACAGAGGTCAGGTGGGGCTGAGTTTTTAGGCACTCACACTTCCTGGAAGTAGAGTCTGGAATTTAAGACATTTAAAATAACTTCCTGGTTTCTATTATTTTTATTATATCGTTTTTTTTCTTTTTTGAGGTTTTATTTTTCATTACCTTAATATATTAGATTATCCATTTTCATCCATAGAAAGAAAATGGCAATAGTCCAAACTCATTTTTCAGATGATATTCTTTCAGAGTCCACAGGATGATGGGTATAGAATCAATCACTAGATCTAGATGCCTGAAGGTCACATCCAGTGGAATATTTCAATGGAAACATAACACTAAAGGACAACAGGGACTTGGCTTAAGACTTCCAGGGACTGGGGACTAGGTGTCACGCAACATAGAGTGCTCACCTAGGATGCATGAAGTTCTGGGTTCAATTCTCAAATATCTGATTCCCTAACAATTTCAGTGTTTCAGTTTTTATGCTAACAGTAAATGGTACAGTTTTAAAATATGTTCATTTATAGAAGACAGAGATAAATTGGAAGCTTTCAATAACCCAGCAGTTTAAAATGACTCTCATTCTATTGTTCCATACCTCCACGAGTCCCTGCAATATTCTGACAAATATGACGCATCCATAATGCACTCTGGCTGCAGATGGGATTAGCATGTTTAGGGTGGAGGTCAGAAGTATGGCGGCTCCAAACACCCTGAAACAGAAAAGATCAAATGTTGTTTCACTTCGCATTTTCCAGACACAGATCTAAGTTTCACATGCCAGGTGTAACATTTAAGGTCATCAACAATAACCAGTAATTTAAGGTAGTTCTTTTTTTTTTTTCTGAAATAATAAAATAGGTTCTGGATTTGACTGCCTAGCCATTATACAGGCACACCTGAAGTATCTAAAAGTTATTTACATTATCTGATGTGCAAAAAGTAAAAGAAGGATCTTCCAGATCTGATTATACTTTTTTTTCATAGACCTAACTACAGTTTGAAAATATTTAATGAACCATTGTCTATGTGCTTTGCCCAAATTTCAGGCTACCATGTAAGTTTTTTAAGGACAAAACACTGCTCTTCACATCAGTTGGAGCCCACACTTACTGCAGTGCTCGCTGCATAGCTGGAGCTCTCTGAAGAGTGGTTGAAAACATAATGCATGTGAAAAACAGAGCTCTGAGTCATATCATGCGATTTGGCAACCTCCCTACACGCTATGTACATGTAGAAATTCTATAAAGGGTATTGGATTTTAAATGGCCCCAGGAAAAGCTCATGATTAGCTCTCTTGACATGTTTTCATAATACAAATAACTATACTTAAAATATCTCTTTCGATTTTATTTTTCTGCCTTCCTTTCTCTCCTGTTTCTGGACATAGACAAGTAGGTGTGTCGGCTGAGATAAACTACCAACATCGTGAGGACACACAACTCAGGAAATAATTGAGTAAACATGGCAGTAAACGCATTACCCATTTTTAAGTTTTCTATTCTATTCTATAATTTTTAAAATATCTTCTAGTTTTCGTACTAAAGAAGAAAATATCCGCCCTCAACTTGAGAACTTTGGAACTATTCTCTTGAAGACAAGGTTGGGGGAGAGATTATCTAATGAGTTCAGTCTAAGTGTTTGGATAATGTCTCTCCAAATCATAAATTGATCTGTGAATTCAGTCAAAGTTGGCTGCTTCATAGAAGTTCCAGTTTTTCCAGCGACTCATTTGATCTAACTATTAAAAACCTGGGCTTCTTTTTTCCATGGTAACTTTGTTATTTTTATTTATTTATTTTTCATTAGTACATGTTTGCAGAACATGCAGTTTACAATCATCTTGGGGAGTGAGTACTGTCCACGTACGTATTATAACTTTCTTTTTTAAAACCTCTTCCCTTCTTCCTACCTCCCTCCTCCTTTAATTCCCCTTTTCTGATTTTTATTCTTGTTGATATTTTTAATCTTAGTTCATGTTAATGGCATATAATATTTACGTTCATTGGGATTATTAGGATCCTATACATGGCATATCTTTATTCTAGGTCTGGGTTTCTGAGATGGGCTTTGGATAGTGCTAATTTGATGCTGAAATTCAATAAATGCTTTTTAGAAGGACTGGACTTGAACACCTCTTTTTTTCAAAAATCAGTCATAGACTAGATTAAATACTTTTGCATAAAAATATGTGCAGGCTCTAGCGACTCTCCGTTGGGGCTTTCTCCACTGAGGTGGCCACCAATCACCTGAATATTCTGATTCTCTTTCCCTCGATCATGTGTGCTGAATGGATACCTTTGGTTTTAAATCAAATATGACACTGCATGCTAAGATTTAAGGAAAAGTGTTTTTTAAATCCACATTTATGTAACATCTATTTTTAAATAATTCTTTTAGAGATGTGGTGTACACATTTTATTTTCTGTGAATGCAGGTTTCTGTTAGCACTTTCTTCCTTTTAGAAAGATTTTTCAATAGAGCTGTTACTAGAGAAGGTGGTGAGAAATGAATTTGACTCATTCATTAGCTTAGAATCTCTCCATCTCTGCATTACAGACAGTGTGAGGAGGGTAAATCTTCCTTGTGGCCTGGGTAATTCTAATGGGTGTGGTTGTGATGTGCAGTAGCATATCTGTACTTAACCCAACAGAGGCCAGTAACATACTCTCTTGTAATTCTCAAGATATGACAACTAAAATCATCCCTAGAAATTTTCAAATGTCCCCTGGGCGACAAAATTCAGTCATCAGTAGAACTGAATCAATTATGAACTGTTTGATGAATGTCCACGATGGTCAGAGCCGAATTCAATGAGCACTCATTTGACTTGATGGACACCATGCTGTAAACACACAACCATTTCGCACCCCAGGGATGTATGTCCTAATTTGCAAAAAGAAACAAACTCTTGCACAAATGAAGTCACTTGTTTGAGTTGCTAACCTGTTCTAAATGAGGGAGACCTATGGCAGAAGCAATTCAATCTTATCTCAAATCCAGTGGGTTTTACCACTAAGATTTATCTCTGGTAATACCCATACTGTAGCAAGATTATGAAACAAACTCACTTAAACTGTACTACCATTCCTACAATAACATGATCGCAGATCACTTTTCATTTTCACCTTGGTCAAGCACCGTGAACAGTGCCTCTAATCATAGAATCCATGACATTGTCTAAATGTTTTTAAATTCATTAATCCCTCTCTCCTTTTTTATTGGTGCTTAACATTTGCTATGCTTTACATCTCGATGTGTCATGTGCTCATCAGTGGATTATGGGGGTGCCGCCCCTGCAGCTGAACCACTGTTGGAAGGTAGGGTCTAGTTAATGGGGGTCCCTGGGGACAAGGGTGTATGGTAGCTCCTTTCTGGTTCCCCCATCTCTCTGCTTCCTGCCACTGCAGCATGGGCAGCTGTCCTCCACACAGGTCTTTCCGTGCTGTTGCTGCCTTGGAGCCAGCTGAGCACTGAGTGTAACTGTGAGTCAAAATAAGTCTCTTTTTCTTTAACATGTGGGTGTCAGGAATTTGTCCCAGCAAGGAGGAAAGTAACTAAGAGAGCATTTCTTCTGAAAATGCATTGAATTTATTCTAGCTAGTCAAGAATAAAATCCATCAAACTTTGCATACCCTTATCTTATTTAAACAATTGCTATCTAAATTCATAGCCAAGTAATTAAAATTCTAATTCTTAAAATGCTTGGCCTAGGAAGGAAGCTTTTGCACTTTCTCTTGCTGCAAAGCCAAAGCCAAAGCAGCTTCCCTGTTCAATGTCACACTCACACTTTGAACATCTGTGATACTGTATTTAGAGCAGAGTATTGAGTGAGGGGAAGGTTTAAGATGTACAGAACACTTACTCTATACTTTCTACACTTATATTAACTCATCTGATGCATAAGCCTCCTGAATTAAATTTTCCTCACATTTTACAAATAAGGAAATTGAAATAAAAAGACTGGCTAACAACAAAATTAGTTGTAGATAGAGCTTAAATTCGAATACAGAACTCTGTGATACAAAACTCTGTGCTGTTTCGTCTATGTGATGCTGTCAGACAAGAAGACAGACAAGATGGACCTCAGTGTACTAGGAGACGGAAAGAAAAAATAAAATAAATCAAGGAACCAAAAAGACAGAAGATTCATTCCAAAGAGGTTAAATGGGATGCAAACCTTTCACAAGGAATCTTCTAGCTGGAGCATGAAAGGGGAACAAAATGAAAGAAATTTCAAAAATAAGGAATGGGTCAACAAAGTTCTCAACATGGAGAAAGCTATTTTAGACACAGTGGTGCATCACTCGACTATGGGGACACTTTCCAAGAAGGCATTGCTGGTGATTTCATCATTGTGCAAACATCATAGAGTTTATTTTCAACAATTATGATGGCTAAATTACTAGGCAGTATGATCTCATAAAACCATCCTATGCTGGTTATGTTACATTATGCAGCACATGACCGCACTGGAAACCAGGGTGATATTGAAAACAGCTGGACATGGAGTTTCTGATGAGCAGGAGAAGGTCCAGGGAAGGATGGTGGTTGCAGTGAGTTTGAAGAAACTTGGATAGAACAAGGAAGTAGACAGCAGAGCCCACAAGTTCACAGCCTGGGGTAAAGGAGATAGTTTGGATTGATTATCAATGATGACTGATGTGATCATTATGTCCTTAAATCTAAGTAAGTATAAAAACTTACTGTAATAGATAGAAGACAGATTTATGAAGCCCGGAAGTAGAAGATGACCAAGAGATTCATTTCAGGTAGGATGGTGGATTTCAGAGAAGCAAATAGGTAAAGTCGCTGACTGTGCGACACGTAACTAAGTGGATGGCAAGCTGCTTAGCCTCTTTAGGCTTTTGATTCCTTATCTGCAAAAAGAGCAGCACTGTAGCTTGATTAAAGTCAGTTATTTGAACTTAGAGTCAGAGTGCCTGGGTTCAAAGATCCTTTCTGTCACTGATTACTAGTGTGACCTTGAGCAGTTGGTTTAACTCTCTGTGTTCCATTCCTAATCTCCAGAGTGAGAATACTGAAGAACCTCTGAGTTATGACACATAAAGCACATAAAAGGGTATTTGGCATATCCAAAGCATTTAATAGATGCCAGAACTAGTGCAATTATAGGATTAATGTATCGTAGCATAGCCCCTAAGACTGCTGTGAGGCTAAACGAAGGTCTGACACCCGATACATAAAAATAAATCCATAAATGTGAACTAGACAGGTAAAAAACAGAACAAGGCAATAGTCATTAAATAGCTAGAAGGTGAAAGTCTTTACTAGATTTTCAGTTCAACCTAACAACATCAACCTTACAAAGTTGTCTTACTATCGCTGTCCTTCTTTCACAGGTAGCATAACCAAATCCTACTGAGTTTAAATAACTGTCCAGGTCAAAGAAACAGTGAGCTGAGGACTGTGACTGTGTCCTTATTCAGAGTGGGTATGGATCTTAGATGTACAATCTAATAACTGAGCTCAAATGTATTGTAACAGCCACAGAACACGTACTAATAGAAGTGTCCGAAGCAGAGGGTAAAATAAGAAAGACTTTGCGAGCTGAAAGCCTTATTGATTGATGGATGATCACAGTAGAGGTGGGCAGGACAGTTCCATCACCGTCCTCTCACGTAGTTGAATGCAGAGACTCATTTATGAAAGTGTTTGTCTTTTTATAGATAAAATCCGGATTTTAATACAGAAGTGAAAGAAAAAAAAAAAAGAAATGAAGTAATTAAAGACTGACTGCAGAAAAAAAGTGAAAAACCACAAAAATGTTTATCACAGTGGTCTCCAGACTTTAGCATGCATGATAACATAGAGGCTTGTTAGGATCCAGGTTGCTGGGTATCAGAGTTTTGGATTTATAATTTTCTGTGGGCCTCAGAATTATAATTCTAAGAAGTTCCCAGGCAGTGCTGATTTTTCTTGTTCTGCTTTGAGAATCATTGGCTTAGCAGTGCCAGGTACTCTCTTGGGTCATCTCAAAAGAAACAGAGGTGGGGCAGAGACCTAAAATAAACAGAGCTGGCTGTCATAACATAAGGGCCCACCATGCATTATCCAGTGGGGATGCAAGGTTAGAATGGAAATGCCTGCTGAACAGGAGGATGTCTGTTAAAAAAATACCAATTGATATTAGATCAAGAACCAAAGCGAAGCCAGTGCACACCTGTAATCCCAGCCCTCTAGAAGGCTGAGGAAAGATGAAGACAAGTTGGAGAAACTGGATAGCTTAATGACTTAGCAAGACTGCCTCAAAATATAAACACACAAACAAACAGGCTGGGAATGTAGCTCAGTAGAAAGGCCTTGGGCTCAATAGCCAGTCCCCCACCACCACAAACAGCTTAAATTTTAGACTGGCATGGGTTTGACTGTCTTCACTGACCACTGGTTGGACAGCAGTCACATTTTTTAGGACATTTATACAGTCTGACACAGGAGCACAAGTTATGTAGTTGCACTGTAAGAATTTAAATTACAATCCTTATTCCTGACTCAGTATGAGCTTGGGCAAGTTGTTAACAATTAAATTTTCTAATCCACACTTTTTTCCATCCATAAAATTAAAGTGATACAGTTCTATACTTCAAAGGAATACCAAATAATTAAATGATCAATCATGAAAGGGACAGGGTCTGTTTTGCAGAAAATGGTCTGTACGTATTAGCAACCATTATATAGAAATTTCCTGTCCTTTAATAGACATTTCAGAGGACTAATATCCCTCATTTCCTTTCAGAATGATTTTGTCTGATGCTGCTTCTCTGATCACAGATGCAGAGCTGTTCCATGCCATGCTGAAATGCTAGCTGCATAAAATGTGTAAGGAAATGCATGAGGAATGCTCTCTCTCATTCTGAATTTCTGCAGGAATGGCTGAAATGCATTAGCCTATTAACGTGTCCTGCACAGCCCATCTAAAATATCTGATGGGAAACTAATAGTAAAGAGACACCTGACAGTTTTCTCTAAGTTTCTATCTGTCTTAGTATCTCCCTTGAATCCTCGATTTCCCCTTTCTTACTCCCCTTCTTCCCCATCTCATTCATATCTTTTCCAACTGGTTTCCTCCGTGATATGTTCCAAAAGCTCTGTGAACCACTGTTACAAGGTTTGAACCAAGATGTCACGTGATCTTCTGGCCTCCTATCATTTCTTTTGGAGATCGGAGCCAATGTCTTCCCTTCTTTGATTCCCATAGGGCTAATAGAATGTTTTATATATAGGGCATGTTCTTAGGCAATGCCTACCCACTTGTTATAGTGTAATGATATTAAACAAACCACAGTAATAACTTCCCTTTCTGAGGCATTCATGGTGGATAACAAATCTTTCTTCTTGGAATCTTCTTTATCTCAATACCCTTTTTAATACATTGACCACTTATTTGTTCTTGAGCTTTTAATGATGACAAACTGCTCTGCTGGTAGCCTATCAATTTGAAGAAGCTGAGTTACTTCAGAGAGGAACTGTAGGTTGGCAACCATGGGTTAGAATTTAGAGTACTCTTGTGAATAAATTCTTACTTGAGATATTTGCCGAGTTCAAGTACATGGCCCAGTCTGGCCTCATCTTTAAATCTTCCAAACACCACTGGAATCTCCTGAAACCAACTGCCATCACACTGCCTGTCCATCTTCGCATCCCCTGCACCTTTAATAACACTGTCTTGAAGGGCTTGCTCCCAAAGTAAACGAGGTGATGTAGCATCCTCTTAGAGAACCTCGCTACCTATGTTACTCAGTGCAGTTATGTATATTGTACTATGCTTGCTTAACAGTCATCATTGTTGTTTGGCCTGATGCTGAAAACAAAAATATGCATTGAACATGTGTGATATTGTAACAGACAGACAGGGACAGATTATACTGGGAAACGTTTAACATGAATATGTTTTAGTATACCCAGTAAAGTCTTATCTTTGACACATATAATCGGGTTTTACACCACTACTGCCCTGCAAATAAAATCTACTACTACAAACATTTCATGCTTGCTCTCTGGTCAAAAGACTTCTCTAAAATCAAAGCTTAAAATATTCCTCAGCCACATTCTTTTCTGTGATCCTTCCTCTCTCAGAATTAAGTAATATAAAGCCAGGTGTGGTGACACACGCCTTTAATTCCAGCGCTCAGGAGGTTGAGGCAGGAGGATTCTTCTGAGTTGGAGACTAGCCTGGGCTACAAAGTGAGTTCAAGGTCAGCCTGAACTGCATAGTGAAATTCTGTCTCAAAAAATAGGGTTGGGGATTTAGCTAAGTGGCATAAGCACCTCCCTGGAAAGCACGAGGTTGTGAGTTTGATCTCTGGTACCAAAAATAAAAAATGAAAAAGAATTAAGTAATAGAGTGAATAAGTAACTGCAAATCAGTTTTTAAATAACACATGAAGTTATTTAATAGGAGAAATATATTGAGTAAATAGGAATATAATTTGAAGTCAGATATCCTGGGTTAAATATCCAGCTCAACCTCCTACTACCTGGAGAGATTTGGGGAAATAACTGATAATTCTTTCAGTTCTTTCCGAAGAAAAGAATGTATCAGCATGCTTGTCTTATAAGGGCACTGTGAGGAGGAAAGATGCTGTACGCAAAATGTTAGGTGACGCCGGGCGTGGTGGCGCACGCCTTTAATCCCAGCACTCGGGAGGCTGAGGTAGGCAGAGCATTGTGAGTTCGAGGCCGGCTTGAGCTACAACGCGAGCACAAGGCTGGCCTGAGCTACACAGTGCAACCCTGCCTCAAAAAACCAGGGCTGGGAATTTGGCTCAGCGGCTTACGAGCCTGTCAGGCAGGCGTGAGGTTGTGAACTCGATCCCCGGTGCCGCAAAAAAAAAAAAAAAAAAAAAAAAAAAAAAAAAAAAAAAAAAAAAAAAAAAAAAAAAAAAAAAAAAAAAAAAAAAAAGTTAGGTGACATCCATGCTTATTATTCTATCCAATTTTGATTCTAGGTGTTTCCTGCAATGAGAAATCCAGCAATTAGGAAGATTTGCAATTCATATCTTCCCTCTTCCTATCCTCAATACAAATCTCTACTCCTCACAAAGAGGTAGAACATTTATTGCTAAATCAACCACTCCCCACTGAAAGCTCCTTTTAGATCCACTCCTTTCCACTTTATATAGAGAATCATTTCTATGTTTTGAATCAGATGAGCTGGCTTTCTATCTTTCCCTCTACATTTATTTTTTAATGGTGAGAAAGGAGAATTCTCTTCATTAATGCATTACATAAATTAATCAATCATGTTACTTCTTGACTTCAGTAGGCCCAAAGAAAACATTTGTGCTGTTTTTAGGTTGATTTTTCAATTTCTTTGTCTTATAATGTTCTATTGCAGATCTTTTGTTCTCAAGCACATTTCCAACATTTCTCCCTAGATTTTATACAGATTAAGTGTTCTGTGTAATAACGTAGGAAATAATAATGCAGTTGACCAGAGAATGTCTTAATGAATCTGTGATCAAAATGGAAAATTTTCAAGGTGATTAGCCAATTATGTGTTTGTAAAATTAATCTTTGGGTTTGGGTTTATGTTCTGGTTCTTATGGCTCTTTTGTTTTGCTTTGAAATCCCATTCAGTGAAGAAACTTAAGATTCTCTCACCATATTTTCTGCATCAGGGTGAAGAACGAACAGGAAGAGAAACACAAAATTTCTTCTAAAATAAGTACATTTCCCCAAAGAAGTAGCTAATTTTCCCATTTTTAGATATTTTGATTTTTAATTATATAGTAAAAATTTCTATCATATCACTGTCATATGTTTAAATAAATCATCAGTGAGAAATTCTCGCAAGTTTCAATTTTTTTTCAGCAATGTGCTAGCAACACAATCCCTTTCACTAAACAAATAAGCTGCATTGCTGTGAATGAAATGCTGCTGACTCTCAGCCACACTGATACACCATTTGGAAAGAGCTTACCAATGCTTCTAAAGTGCTAGCCTGAAATCCACTTAGGTTATAAATAAGTCAGAGGTAGGCCGTCAGTTACTAGGTAGGAGAGAAAACGAAATAAAATGTACAAATTATAATGTGCAAAATCTCTACCTGTCTTCCCCCAAGAAAAGTATTAGGAACCTTACTGGTGGTCTTAATTTTCCAAAGGACAGTATTATAATCTCTGTGAAATAAGCTGAGGGCCTTTTTCCTACTGAGGTTGACTTCAATATGATAAACCATTGAAAACCACTCATAGTTGTTCTCCTCTTGATTTCTTCTGCTCAAATAGCATACTAAGAATAAACTTTTCTTTGGCTATTTTCAGGTTAAGGCCCAGCTTCTGTTTTCCCTATATTCGTTAGGCACACACACAGACACACAAATATCTTTCCCTCTCGCTTCTCTTAATGCATGAAATGATCAGATTATATGCAACCACTTAGGAGAACTAGTATGTGTGGTAGAACACTCTGTATCACCAAAGAGGATGAAAATTTTCAGAAAAGCAAAAGAAACAGCTGATAACCTGCACCCCATGCTGCCTGCTGATTAATATCCAACCAGGCCCATAAGGAATGAGCTGTGAAGCCCCCGGTTATATTCCTCTCTATGACACACAGCTGCTGACAGCCTGGGGGAACCATGCCCACCCCGAAAGAGTTTATACCAAAGAGAAGAATGGCAACTTGTCACTTTTCCAGATGATATTCATTTTTCCCAAGTCAATCAATCAATTTCCATTTGGGTGGTGGCTTGTCACTTAACAGGAGACTAGTGTTCCTCACCCCAGGTGTGGGACTAATCCTCTCCTGGAGGGTCTGCAGGAGTGGACTGATTCAGTCTGTTTAATCCATTTAATCTAATCAAATCAGGGTCTGGGTGCCTCCCTTCGTCACATCTGATGCCCCCACTCCCATATTAAAAAAGGAGAACACAGGCGCAAGCCAGCCCTCCAGGTCCCTTGGTACATCATTAAGTTGTAAAAATGACTTCATCACTCATGACAGAGAAATTAGACAGCCCCAGTGGTGGCACACAGCTATGGGAGGAAAGCTGAACCAGCTGCCCACCTGATCCTCTTCTGCTAAATTATGTCCTTCCCCTCGAGGCTGTCTCTGCACTGCGGTAGCAGGAGGTTGCAGCAAGAAAAGCCAGAGCAAAGCAGGGAAGGGGACTGAAGAATAGAAGGAGGGACCAGCTCATGTCAGCAAAGCATGTTCCATCTCTTCATCTTGCAGAAAGGGTTGTTTTCTTTTTTTTTTTCAGGAAAATAAAATGAAAGAGAGAAAGCTACAATAACCTGGGTACCTAACCTACAGGGTGCACCAGGGGAAAGCAGCTACGTGTTTGATAGACAGGTAGGTGAGTGAGACAAAAAGTGATCTCTAGCCCTCAATGTCTGGGTGCCTACGAACCATTTCCACTACAGAAGGCTGGTGGTCCCTCGTAGCAGGGTTTATGCTCAGAGACTGAATTATTTTCTTACATGAAAAGAATGTATAAATATTTCTCATTGAAAATGTTAAGAAACCTCTCCTTGAAATATATGTTGAAATGGATGGATCAGTAGAGAAAGAAATGAATTCATTGTCAATTATAATACTGAAAAACAATTGAAGCACACGTTTATAGTTTGATTTCTCAAAAGGAAAAAGAGGATGGGACCAGTAAAATCTCTCCATTTCAGGGTTAAAATATGGAGGTGCTATGTTTAACATGTCATTCTTTCTCCGTATTTGAAAATCAATCTAACAAGAACTTTTTGCATTGTCAGGGAAATCAGATTATTTAAAGTACATAAAAATTCATTTTTAGAAATGAGGCTCATGTTAATAAAGTGTTTGAACATCATACCTCTTTATTTATTCATTTTTAAACATACACTAATCTCTTTTATATCAGGGGTATAAATTGTGTTTTATTAGTCAAAATGCCAAGGAAGAATTTCTTGTGTTTTGCAGACAAAGGTCCAAAATATCCTCAGTCATGCTCAAATTTCTGAGCTAAAAAGCAGGAGCTTAAACTAGCAAAAAAGCTGCCTGGGGAAATGAAGTTATAAATCTATATTTTCTCCTGCAGAATACACTATCTGTCTAAGCCATTATAAAGTGCAGAATTGGCTTTTTGCATAGAAGGGAAGAGAAAAAACCTATATTGTGCCCAAATAGTTTGGGAGCCAGTACAGGCACACATACACACAACCCCAGTTTCTCCTGAAAAAGAAAGAAAAAAAGAAAGAAAGAAAGAAAAGAAATGAAACTAAGGATCCCTTGGGTTTTCTAAAGGCTTCTACCTCTAATGCCTGTTTTCTCCCTTGGATTTGGGGCATGATAGATTGTAGTTTTTCATTCAGAGAGCAGATAGCTCAGTCTGCAACTGAAAGTGAACTTTTCAAGGAAGAACACAGGATTAGACAAAGTTGGTAAATTTCAATTTAGAAATAGTTTCCAGTCATGCATCACAAGACACCTGAGTTCTCCTCCCAGTCTCTTTGTGACCTTAGGTAAACCACCACCTCCCCGATTCCCTATCTCATTTCCTAGTTTGGAAATGGGAGAACTGGCTTAGATGACACCTGCCCAGATTTAACAAGGGTTCCTGACACAGCAGGTCACTGAATGCTACAGCTAATGTGTCATCCTCAGTCTCTTATTCAAATAAAGAGCTGTTCTTTCCTTAGCAAGACTTGTTCAGAAATGTAAGAAACACTGCAAAAGACAAAATATTGCACTATAAATGAACCTGTTGTAAATAAAGTGTATATGTAGTGGGGAATAAACTGGAACTTTCAACAGAGAAGTCTAACTTTCAGATTAAAAGGATTTATGTAAGAATATTTATGCCTGGCATGAATTTAAAGGTTGTGTTCACTACATTACTATCTGCCTCTAAATTCTTGATTAAAAAACATGTTTAACATAGCTCTTTAAGACTTTGGATTAAGATTTGTGAAAGTTTCAGTGGACAATAATTTGAATTCTAAATAATACATAATGAAGAATAATTTTTAAAAGCAAAAACATGAGCAGGGCATGGTGGCACACGCCTTTAATCCCAGCACTCGGGAGGCTGAGGTAGGCAGAGCGTTGTGAGTTCGAGGCTGGCTTGGGCTACAACGCCAGCGCAAAGCCGACCTGAGCTACATAGTGCGACCCTGCCTCAAAAAACCAGGGCCGGGAGTTTGGCTCAGTGGCTTAAGCACCTGCCCTATCAGGCGCAAGGCTGTAAGTTCAATCCCCGGTGCTGCAAAAAAAATAAAATAAAATAAAAAAATAAAAAATAAAAAATAAAAATAAAAGCAAAAACATGATAACTTAACAGCAGGCATTATTGTCAATGGAAATAATCCATTTGTATTATAATACTTAAAGCAAATACAAACAAATAATCTAAATGGAGTTTCTAATTCTTTTTTAAACTAAGATTGTGTTAGCAATAAATTATGGCATCAAAAAATTACCTAGTTTTAAGCACCTCAAAAACTTTACAGGTACAGTACTTCTTTATTTAGCGGTCACGATGGCTATGAGGTATATATTTTGTTTAGTCTTCTTCTACAGAAATACAAACTAAGGTTCAAGGGGGTTAATACTAGTAACTAAACAACACATTCAGATGTCTAAACATGTACAGTTTTCTCTAAGAGTCTACATCCCTTTGCTTTATTTCTTTGACCCAAAATACCTTGATGTGATGTTCACTTTATTTGTTTGATAAATGCCTATACAAGACCAGGCAATCTTCATTCAAGATGTTATCAATATAGCTAACAATGGAAAATAGAGACAAAACTGCCTGCTCTCAGGTAGCTGACATTTACTGAAGCAAGGCACATGTTAGACAAGAAGACAAATGAGTAGATTATTGGTAGGACAAGTGATGGTACATGCTGCTTAACAAAAATTTAAGCAGTATGAAGAAATCAAGAGCACAGGAGCAGGTGGGGAAATTTTTAAAACAGGGTTTAAATATATTATTATATAGATAAAGGCTAGAATAAACTTTGTAGATACTGTGTTACACATTTAAAAGATAATGTTCTGGAAACTTATTTTGGTGTAACTGGCTGTCTTTGTTTATCCCCTTTCTAAAAAAATATGTTATTTTACATTTTATTTTATTTTGTCCAATTAAATACCTGCCCATATTCCTTACAGCAATACAGGATAAAACCAGTCCTTAGGAATTTTACATTTGTAAATATCTGAATTACTATTAGTCCTATTTTTTGTATTATTTAAAGGAAAAAAATATTTGCCCTAATATGTTTTTATCATGATACTATGTTCTCATCTACAAACCTCATAGTTCTTAAGGGAATCTTCTTTTGATTTTCCACAGAGGCCCTCCATAGAGGATGAAATTGTTCTGCTCGTAATGTGCCCTAGTTATTTAAGGAAAGACAGTGGAAAAAATGATGCAGGAGCCTCCTCTGAGACTGAATGTCTTTCCCTCCTGACCCTCAGCTCTTCCTCTCAATGAGCTCAAAAGCCAAAAACCTTAGAATAGGATTAATAAAAGACCAAGAGGCTTTATTCTGACCAGGAATGTGTCTGCCTTTGCTTAATCAATAAAATGGAGAAGCCCAAATATTGTGCCTAGTTTTCATTGAGAAATTTGCCATCCTGTGTAACCAGGAGCCTTGTTCCCCTGGGAGCTAGTGCCACACACTAAGGTTCCTCTACTTCAGTTCTGCCCGGAACTGTGAGAGCAAACACTTTCCAAAATGAGCTGCTTTTACACCTGGAGGAAAAATAAGCTGTTTCCAGTCTTCCACCCAGGAGAAATCTCATTCTCCTATTTAGTGACCTATGTGGAGAAGCTTACATAAATGGACAAGCAGAGCTTGTAGGTAGAGGACTAGGTTTGCTTTGCTGTTGTTAGTGTTTTGAAAAAAAATCATATAAGAAATAGGCATCTTTTAAGCTAATTTTACAAATCTGTCTTATTTTTATTTATGAAAAACCTTCTAAAATAAAATTCTATGTGGCATTTGCAGAATTAGGTGGTCAGCTATATATTCAATAGTAGATGTGTCTGCATGATTAAATTATTTGTGGTTTTATTATCCTTTCTTGATAAAATTTTTATTTTATGAGTTTTATAATTAGACAAGAAAATGTCAAATATGTCTAAAACCTATTTTCATTGGACTTAACTGTATTTGCAATGTTTTTTTAATGATACATACTTCCAAACTATCACATGCATATGTATATAATATCCTATATTTTATAACACTTTACAACACATTTAAATTTCTCAGTGTTACAGAACATGATATGTCCTATATGAAAATAATCAGTGTCTCTCTCTCGAATATGCACTTACAGTTAAGATGAATTTGGGTCCTATAAGAATTTTAACTTCCAGAAATCTTTGCTTTGAAGAAATCAAACCAAACAGATGAGCACCTGAGTCAACACTAACCTTTTCATCACTACACAGGAAACAAATGATAGTAATAAACTGCATTGTTTTTTTCAATGGAAAACCTGTTTCTGACCTCACCGTGCTCCAAAGACCCCGACCTGGAGCATCCCTGTTGTTTCTTCCCAGCAGGACTGTGTCAGCATTTTAGCATTTGGCAAGCTGAATATTTTGACTCCGGAAAAACCCTTAAAGGCACTGCCAATATATTTTCATTTGACAACATATCGACTTCCTTGTATTTTTTAAAAATGTTTTTGCTAAATTGTGTGTTGCACTTTGTACCCTGAATTTGAAATTATACACACACACATATATATATATACATATATACATGTATATATATGTATATGTATGCATATTTTACGCATATATATGTATATACACATGTATATATGTATATAATTTCAGGAATCTGTTTTGTCTTAGAAAATAATTTTAAGGAAGACTGAAGAAACGATGCATTACAGACTTGAGAACCCCAACTGTAACCTGTTCAGTCAGTAATACTAAATAGAATGAAGATTGTCTTTAAATGATTCTGCCTGGTATCAATTTTTCCTTTAATTTATCACATTCATGCATCTGCGATCTGCATAGCTAATCTTTTTCATCTGAAACTGATTCCTTTAGAAAAGAATGTTTGGCTCCTGCTTGGTGTGAATGTTAATCACCCCTGTCGTTAGGTAGCAGTGGTATTCAAAAGGCAGGGTTCCGAAGGAATTCGTTCCATTCTCGCAGAACTGTCTACAAAATCTTACTGCGGGCTCCTAAAGCCTAAAATAAACCTCCAAGCGTTTTTGCTGTGGTCCTAGAGACTGAGAACCTTGGGTGGGGAGAGGAGCAGTGAAAGGGACTGAAGGAGACAAAAGCCAGGGGCTGGGGCCTGGAGACCCCGGGGAGCAGAGGGAGGGAGGAGCTGGGTTACAAAGGAAGGGGCCCTCGTGACAGGGCGGGGCCGGTCTGGTCCTCATCCTTTTAAGGTGACTTGGGGGTAGTGGAGGATGGGCGACGCTACAGGTACAGGCTCTGCAGAGAGACAGAGCTGAGGTCTTTATGCAGTGTCTCTAAGCAGCAGGAGCTGGGAGGGCGGGGCGGGTGCGTGATCCCTAATGAGCTCCACCGTTCGGACTACGCGGCATTTAAGGGGATTTGCTTTCATCAGAAAGCGCACATTGAAACAAAAGAGGCTGCCCCTGGGCTTCAGGTGCCAGGCTCGCCCCTGGACAGCCCGATCCGTACCCGCCGCTCCCGCCACCTGCTCCGCGTGCGGTGTCTCTGCAGGTGGCGCTGGCTCGGAGGGGAGGCGGGCTCCTGGAAGCGGCGCTGGGACCTCGCGGGTGGCTCTGGCCTCCGGGCCACAGGACGCAGCTGGGCGCCCCTGAGCAGCCGCACTCGGGAACAGGTGGATCCCCGCCCAGGGGCTGGAAATCCCGCCCGTCTCCATAGAAGCAAATCCTTCCGCCCAAAGGCACCTTCTGGGAAGACTCCGGGGTCGGGCATTCAACGCGCCCAGGAGAGCGATGCGCCCAGGGGAGCTAAGCGCCCCGGGACGCACGGAGGAGCGCGCACGGACTCCCCACGCGTCCTGCGCTCCCGACCCCAGCTCCAGTTCGGTTTGGCCGCAACTCCGGCCCTGTCACAAGATGATTCGACCATTGCACGAAAGAGGGCGATCAGACCCCAGCGTGGGCGAGATCGCGCGCGCCCGCCTGGGTAAACTTCAGTCCTCTGGCTCTGGAAGGAGATGCCAGCAGCCCCAGCCTTCACAGGGTGTGCCAAGGCACCAGAAAAGGCCCCGGGGGCTCTCCACCCGCTCGGAGTTGCCTTCCTGGGCCCAAATCCAGAGCCCCAAGGCCCCGACCCTCTCCGGTCCCTTACCTGTTGGCTGCCAGGCGAGACGCGATGTATCCGCCGGGAATCTGGGTGATGATGTAGCCCCAAAAGAAGGAACCGTGGATCATCCCCACAGTTTCCGGGTCCCAGTTGAATTTCGCTTTCTGCAGGGGTGGAGGGAAGGAAAAGAGGTGAGGGGAAGAGTGGACGGAGTGTGGAAGAATCACTTCCTGGTGCTTTCAGGCCCAAGGGCCCTCCCCAGCCAGGCTTTTCCTGCGTTCCCGAGGTCGGGAACTTCGCCTTTTCGTTTGCTGACAACATTGCCTCTTGTAACTGAAATAAAGGGAGCTCATTAAGTGACTTACAGCGGGGCTGGCCGCCCAGGCTGTGTGGTCAACTCCTCATGGGGAGATCTGATCACTTTAACGAAAGAAAAAATTTTAAGAGCCCAGTCTTGGAAATTTGGCCCACCCCGGAACAGATTTCTTAGCCAGCGCCTTCGGACTGGGACTTTCAGCCAGCATCCCCTCCGCCAACAGCGACCAGTGAGGACGCAGACGTGCGGTGACTTCCAGCATGGGATGGAATCCGCTTGACCCACATAGGGAAATTATGGGAAAGGAAGGCGCAAAGCTTGGAAGGGCTGGGGGAAAGGGTATGTCTTCCCCAATTTGGCTAGGTCTGGACACTTTCAGATTCAGCGGCCCGGTGAATTTGGGGCAGTCAGTGGAGAGAGGACCACTGACTGCGCAGGAGTGGGTGTGAGGGGTGTGTCCCAAGGTCACGGCACAGTTCCCCGGCGTCACAGGCCCACAAGGTGCCACTCCAAGAAGGCGGCACAATATCTACACCGGAAGTACAAGCCATCTGTCCAGGGCGCTGAGTACCTGCCCTTCTGCTCCCTGTGAATAAAGGGTCCAAACCAAACGCATTCTGCAGTCTCCTGGACTCCTCCGAGCCCAGAGGATGACTCCCAAGCTCCCCACACCCAGAGTGGTCCCCCCAGTTTCTCCTCAGCCTACTTTACAGCCTGGCCACCCAGGACCCAAAACAAAAGGAGCCACAGTTGATTTCTGTGTCCTTGAAGTGACCTCCCCTCTGTAGGTGTCGCTGTCCAGCACACACAGCAAAGCTGGTGGCTGGAAGCCCCCGAACCCACGGCGGCCCCTCCCAGTCCTCCAGATGAGTCTCCCCTCCCCACCCACCCACCCACCACCCAGGCCTAATCGATTTGTTCTCTGTTTGGCTTAATTCTGATGATTAAACATGTTTGGGTTGGGATGTGAAGGCAATGGGGTGGGGAATAATAACGAGTATCATCCTCTATTTCTCCATAGAAAATAAAGTCAAAGGGAAACGGTATTTGCTGGAACTGAGTGTGAGACGGCCAGCGCTCAGCTCGGGTTAAGTCGCTCGTCGCCAAAGCCTCGCGAGCTGGGTGGTGTTTTCCACTTTGCTCTCGCAGAGGGCCCGGCCCGGAGAGGAGAGGCAGAGGCAGCGGGGCCTCCTCGGATCAGGGGCTGGGCCGGGCCGCCCCAGGCCTGGCTGTGCGCACGGACGGGGCCCACCTCCTTGATGACTTTGCCGCCGCGGTGGACGGTGCTGTTGTTGACCATGTCCACGATGGCCACGCCCAGGTTGCAGCGGATGCCGAAGGAGATGCAGAAGCCCAGGCCGCTCATGATGGCGATGATGTAGCGGCGCGGGAGGCCGAAGCACGTGCAGTCGCACAGCGGCGCCTTCTTCTCGGGCACCTCCAGGGGCTTCCCATCCTCGGTCAGCTCGATGGTCTCCCCGGCGGTGTCCTGCTTCTTCTCCAGCACCCTGCGCGTCACAGTGAGGGGAGCCAGGAGGCCCGGGTTAGACACCTGGGGCGCAGGTCCGGCGCATTGACCTGGACCCGTCGGGGCTGGCTGGAGGATCCCGACCTTGTGCCTCCCTGGGGGTTAGGGTGGCGGGGAGACACCGAGTCTCAGAACCTCCTTCCGCGCCCCTGTGCAGCTTTCTACCGCCACCTCCACCACCGTCACCTCCACCACCGCCACCTCCACCACCGCCACCCCGCCCCGCCGCCATGGCGAGGCTCCCACTTAGTCCCTCCAGGCCTAAGACGTCAAATCCCCCGGGCCCAGCGTCCACCCTTCCGCGCCTGGGACTCAGCTGCGGGCCGCGTGGACCTGACTCGCAGGCCGGGTCCGCAGCTGGAAAGAAAGGTGCACACGGCGGCGCGTCCCGGGCACCTGCGCCGGCCCCTGGCGCCCGCCCAGCCCGCCGGCACCGGGCCCCACACCTGCCCACCGCGGCAGTTCTGACCCAACGCCCCGCCTCGCGGGCCGGCCGGACCGGGACCCAGCCGGCGGCTCCCCGTCCTCAACCGCGCTGCAGTTCGCGGGGCTGGGGACCTCGCGACCCCGCCTCTCCCCGGAGCCCAGCCCCAGCCCCGGCACTCGGGGACGCGGCCTCTTCCGGCTTGCGGCTCCCGGGAAAAGCCCCAGACAATTGAGAGAGTGGAGCACGCTCCTTCCCTTTGCTGTAGCCAAGGGCGCCCGTTCTTTGCTTACTCCTCTGTTACACATTTTCCTTTTGCTTTTTCTTGGAGCGGGAAACAAAGGCCTCCGCAGCATATGGCCGACACCTAAGCTGCCTACAGCCTGGACATGAATAATTAATTATTCACAATCTTGCGTCATTACTATCTGGGTTACAAACACCGAAAAATATCACTGGGCCCATTTCCAAAGATGTAAAATGCGACTCCCCCTTCCAACGCCCCCATATCAACTTTTGTAAGATTGCCACCCCAAGGCGGGAGATCTCATTTAAAAACAATTTTTTGGCATAGTACTGCATAAAATTTCGCTCCTCTGAGTCAATTCCTTTCGGGCTTTCGTCCTTGGGGGGAAGGCGGAAAAAGGGAACATCGAAGAGGAGTGATGGAATCATTTTATTCAAGGTGCTCTTCTAATCCCTAACCTATCTGTGAAATTTCTATTTTTACAAAGGAGGAATGTGAAAGACATCAGCTTGTAGCCTCTTGAGATCTATACTCACCACACTGAAACAAAGCACGTCTCCCTTTACAATTTGAAAATATTTCCCACATCCTCCATGTAATTATTTTTAATCTGCACCCTTTTGAATCATGCATGAACACTTTTTTTTTTAATTTTCTCTCGTTCACAAACACCAGTGAAATAAAGGGAAATTTCAAATCCATTCTAAGAATGAATAGCTTGGGATATTGCCGCCAAGACATTTCAGGCCAATAGAAAAAAGAATATCACATTTCCAAAATCTAGCAAATGCCACCTGGAGAACGGGTCATGAAGGTATTAGGGGAGAAGCGAATGCTATTCCTGAAGTCAGATACCAGTGGAGGGAACACTGTGATTCTTTTCTAAAGGAAGACAATTAGCCAAGGTGGATTATTTACCTGGGCTCTAGATGCCTATGTATGCAAAGTTGAACTCTGCACCCGAGGTCCCCACCTGATCACAGCTGGGCCGGGAGCAAGCAGCCCTTCCCAGGATGGTTGAGGGACTGCAGCGCCCTTGCGGTATCCACTGCCGCATAGGTGCAGGAAGGAATCTACTCTACTCGGAGCCCACCAGAGCAGAAGAGACCGGGAAAGGAGAAAGCACACTGGTGACTTTCTTTGTGTGTCTTATAATTTACAAAGGCTTCAATTTCCTAAATGTGAAAATTAGTGCTCTCATGGAATCGTTTGTCCTTTGTGTCTGTCCTTGCTGGTTGATTCTGCTGGTATTGTTAACAAAAATAGTCTATACATACGGCATACCTAGAAGGATTGAACATATTTCAGCTCATACATGATAAGTGCAATTACTACAAAGGAGATTAAAAAATTTTAAATCTTTTCTAGGACTTTCAAAGTCATTTTGCTTGTTGTCGTTATGGTTGTGATTTCAAGCACACTGCCATTTCACGTGCAAGAACTAGATGGCTAGAAGAATTAAAAATACATATGCATTGCTTCAGGTTCAGAGAAAGGAACTATTTCAGGTATCAATTATTGATATATTTTGATTTTATTCAGTACAGAAAGAGATCCCCTGAGAGTTTCTCTACTATGACTTTGAAGCTGAGATCCACATTTCTTTCGGCCACTTGGAATATCCTGATTAATTTTTAGAGGGTTATATTTTGTTATTCATTCTTCTGCATCAAAGGAATTTAATTTGAAGTATTCAAAGCACCAAAAGAAAGGCTTTTTGAGCAGGTGCCAGTCATTTCTTAATTGTAAAAAGGGTAAGTCTTGGGTAAGACAGGATGAGAATTTGCTGGTACCGAATCAAAACACACACACACACACACACACACACACACACACCAGACAGGTTTATTTAGTGCAACATTCCTGCATTAATAAGCAGGTTTCCTGAGCAGCTTGGCTTCAGCAACGAGCAACAAAAAGACTTCCCGATCATATTACAGTCTCTCTAAGCAACCAAGGTTTACGGAAATATTCCTGCAGACTGTTTTCCTGGCAAGCCCCACATACCCAGGGTTGGATTTCTCTTACCTGTAGATCTGGCCGAGGGATTTTCCAGCAAAATTCTTTAGCCCCTCTTTTCCTGGGGCCAAAATCCTTTGTTTTACCGACTCCATTCTCGGGAAGACTGATGTCTCCTCTTGCCAGATTTAAGTAGTGATTGCTATGAAAGGCGAAGGCTGCGCATATTTTCCTGATCTTAACGTAGTTGTGGGTTTTTTTCCTTCTCAGCGGACTGGTACTGGTGTGCCTCCAGTGAGTGCGAGTGAGAGAGGGGAGGGAGCGGGAGAAGGAGAATACAACAGAATAGCTGCACGCAGCCCACGGGTTCCCTAATAGGAGAGTTGGTAGACAGAATCAGAAAGTCTCATTGGAAGGGGAGGATCTGGTGGCAAAGGGCGCACGCGGTGCCATGGTATTTGGGCGTGTGCAGACGAGTCCTCGTCCTGGTAGTCAGTTCCCTGAAAAAAGATGTTAATTCCCGATGTCCAGGGTTGACTGCAATCAGATCTGCTGGCTTTCAACGGAGGGGGCAGAAATATCACAGAGCCCTTGTGTGAGGGCAATGTCACAAGAATATTACTTTTTAAAGCGGTGCCTTTGCCGCAAGGAGCTGAGAGCACTTTCAAAACTCCTGGGAGCATCTGAGGTCTCAGGTGAGCAATGCCGCTGTTAGTTTTTCCTCCCTTCCCATGGTCTCCTCCCCTCGCGCCGGCGTAACTCTGCTCTGCGGTAGAGTCGAATTAAGATGGAGAAGCGCTGCTGCTCTTTGAGGACGTGAGTAAATAGCAGAAACAAAGTGCCGGTTTAGATAGCGTCAGGAGAAATGTTTCAGAATGGCCGGCAACGCCCGGCTGGGCGGGTCTCGGCAGGAAGCTTCAGCACCACGGACAGAGCAAGTTCCAACGGGAAGGGAAGCGTCTCACCGCCAGCCAGGTGGCCAACTTTGGAAGGGAGCCTGGCTGATCGCCCTGACCAGGACCATTCCGGGGCTCTTCAGGAACGGATGCTATGGAAACCAAGTGGGAAGATGTCATCGTCTCCGGAGTTTGCTGGAAGAATGCTGTATTGGGCTCTGCCAGGGAGGAGGACTTTATTAAAAATTGACAAGTTACTTCCAGTTTGCTACATTATGCTCAGAACACAGTATTTCGGGGAAGGAAGGTTGCAATGTGTTTCATTTGTGTAGGGTATTTCTGAACCCCGGGGCTTCCTAGAATAGAAAATATGTGTACCCAAAATGTATATTTGTATCGCTTATTTATTTAATTCAATTCAATCCCTGATAAGAGAAACAAGGAAGGTAGGTAAGTAGAAGGAAAAAGGGAAAAAGATGGGAGACAGAGAGAGAGAGAGAGAGAGAGAGAGAGAGAGAGAGAGAGAAAGAAAGAAAAGAAAGAGAGAGAGGAAAGAGAGAGAGAGGAAAGACAGCAAACACAGAACTCACTCACTTAAATACAAGAGCAAATTCAATGTAAATTCTTTAGAATTGTAAGCCGTTTTACTTAACTAATTTACAACTCTACCAAAATAACAATACACTGGTGAAATCTGTAACCACACCTTGTGCTTGTCAGCAAATTATTAACTGATGATGCTTTTAAGATTTATTTTAATATACTTATCTTCCACCGAAATCTTATTGTGTCCTTTGTGCTTTCTCCTAATGCAGACTTTTTGAGAGATAGTCATGTGAGATTTTTTATTTTATATGCACAGTTAGATATAGAATCGATGAATTTATTTAATTTAGCAAAGCAAGAAAACTGTGCTAAATCAGCATGAATTATTAATGTCTTCCACATGAACCACAAACCTCTGAGATGCAATTCAAGCAAATGCTTATAAAACAGCCTGGCCTTGAACCACATTCTCAAGGTCAAAACCTTGGCTGTTATTTAAGCCGACAGGGGGAGTAGATTTTACTTATGGATCTTTGGATTAAATCTCAGATCTAAATACAGAATCATGTAAGACTATTCACTGAATAGTTCAAATGATAGAATGGATATGATCTGCTGAATAGATAACCAAAAAACATTTCACAATTAGCTAAAACCATTCGCTGCTACTAAATATCATAACTGTCAAGTCATACAGCACTATAAATTGTGGTTAAAAATAAGATATGGGGATACATTTCTCTTACTTTTATATATATGTATAACATCTGTCCATAATAAAACAGTAAATCCAATTTTTAAAAAGTCTGGAATCTTTCAAAATACTATCAAAGTACTATTTACTTCCACAGGAAATCAATTATGAAGGGAAAAAAATCTCAGTAACCAATCTGCTTGCAAATGATAAGTAATAAATAAATAAATAAATACTCAAGTTACTCAGAACTTGATTCATCTGGGTGTTTTTCAAATTTTTAGTGACTCAATTGATTAAATTTAAATCACCTAGAAATATCCATGATTTTCTGTTCTAGGAATTTATGTAAAAAATGAAAATTTTAATTAATATCTGTGAAAGTCAGGTGCTGATGCAAAAACAGTTCCGCTTGAGTTTTCCTTAAATGACTAGACATCTAAACTACCAGAAAAAAAATGTGATGACCATATCATTCACTATATATTTAGGAAGGGACACCAACTGATATAAATCCAGCAGAAAAGTTTTATTTCTAGAGTAAAATGATTACATTCATTCGTCTCTACTGAAATAAATATTTTCTGAGTCTCTGCTCCCCCCTCTTGATAAAAGTTTGAATGTCTGAATCAGAGTAAGTGCTAATATTGACTTATTCATTCTAAAAATATTCAAGGAGTGCCAAGAATTACACTCAGTCTGGGAATGCCCCCTAGAAGATTTCATGGGATACACAGAAAATAGACACAGAAATATAATCAATTATGGGTAAAGTTAAACAAGTGGAATAACCCAGCCTGTGTGTACAACTGTACAGAAACACACTTCATTCAGCGATGTTTCCTTGCTTGTCTAAACATTTTAGAGGAAATTTAGACCAGTGAAGATGGTGCAGTCTAGTGGAATTGAGCAGGAAAGAGTGGTAGCTTTTGGAAAGAATTTTGGCTAAATGGGAATTCCCTGGCAAAATCCTATTCAAAGGGAAAATATTGCATGTAGAGAATTGCAAGAGTTGTTACTTGCTCATTTTAGATGGAATAGGGTCATTCAGGCTACACTTAAATTTAGAGCTGATCCCAAAATAAAAGATGTATTCAGATTCCAGTTACCAACCCAATGAATTTTCTCCCTGTGTTGTCACAAATTCTAAACACTGAACACATACTGATAAATTTGTTTATAGACAAAAAATTGCTAGAGAAATGCTAGTAATTATCTATATAGCATAAATTTAGGTATATATATCTTTAAAACTGATTTCACTTCTTTGGGTACTCTTCTTGACTCTAAAAAGTCTTACTATTTCTGTGTAAAGGGGATTAAACTCAGGATTTGTGCAACCTACACAAGTATTCTGCCAGTCCTTTTTATTTTACTCTGATACAGAGTCTCACTATGTTTTCCAAGTTGGTCTCCAACTCAAGGTCCTCCTGCCTCAGCCTCCTGTGTAGCTGAGACTATTGGAATGCACCATCATGTTTTTTACCTTCAATTTTAACAATGCCTTAAATTCTATCTAGATAACTTTTCCTCTGGGAGAACTCTTTCTCCTCGCAATAAGGCTTCACTGAATAGAAGAAACATGGATGGCATACTACTATTTATGAATGGTTTTCATTTACATGATGACTTCATTTATTCCTCATAATTTTTAAAGCTAAAATACTTTTCTATTTTACATAGGAAGAAAGTGAAGATTTGCGAATTGCTTGAAGGCATACACCCAGAAATGAAGACAAGGAAGTGGTACAGAGTTCTTAGAATTTGACGTCTTGGTAAAATACACGCTTTGATTAAATGGGTCCAGGGTGGAGCCCAAGGTTCCGCAATTCTAAAAATGTTTCCAGACTTCGTGCCTTTGAAACATACTTTGAATATCAGTAACTTAGAGAATGGGACATAAAATCAGCAGACAAGTTCGAGTCTAGATTCTCAGGATTATCAGCCTGGAAACTTTGAAACCATCACTCAGTATTAATCATTTCAATTTTTTTATGGCCAAAAGTGAAAGCTTGTAGTGATCGCTATCTTCCCTACCACTTAATGAAAGTCAGTGAATTTTTCATTATGTATTCATTATTATAAACCTTTATTTTTTCTTTGTCCCATGCTGAATTTTTCAATCATACTTAAGCAAGATGGTTAACCATAAATTGGAAACAAAACAAAAATATGTAAATATGCTGCATTTTGAAACTTCTGCCTTCTTATATTTTTAAAGAAAACTAAACTTATTGTTTGTATTTTTATGAGGAGATAATGTTTTATAAGAATCTGACCAAATAATTGTATGCATAAATTATTTTTATATTTACACACAGAATTATTCAACAGTAATATAATAGGTTTGTTTGCGTTTTGTTTATGTCCCTGCATGAGGAGAAGCTTTTGAGAGATTTAAACATCTTGCAGATGTTGCCCTCTGGTGGAAATATATGTCAATATTTTAGAAATAAATTGTCCTCAATTATGTAATTTAAACTACAGCTTTTTTATTTTTATAATTTTACTTTTCTTTTTTAACCACTTATTAAATTCAAATCTTTCCATGAAAATATCAAGTTTTTTTTATGAGAAACACACTTGCAGTTTCTAACACAGTACAAGATGTCTTTTAAGAATACATTTATTATCTAAAAACCTTTAGTTAATAAAAATTTTAATACCATAAGGAAAGGTAAATTTAATTATGAAAATACTCAATACCTTAAGATGACAAATTCTTACATTATCTTAAACACAACATTTTCTTTTGTATTTTGACAAATACTCACTTAGCAGACAAAATACACCTACTTTGGGACGGGTCTTTTTCATGGAGTACAGTACACTCGTTAGCTGGGCAATGAATTTAGAAAGTGAACACTCCTAAAGAAAAATTACATTTTTTTTGCATTTATTTTTTACAGTGTTCCTAAGTAAACATTCACTCTAATGAGTGCACACATCTTTCAGGCTGAAGCTACAAAAATAAGCTCCAGGATTCATGTGTGACTTTTTCTTTTATCAGAGATTTTTAAGTGGACAGGTTTTGGTTCAGTTTTATTTGATTATATTTTACAGCATAACCCTGGGAGATATTTCTAAGAAATTATCATTGAACAACTTCTTGAAAAGTAAAAATAGAAGAAATAATTCAGTTTGTTTTAAGAACCACATCTGTGTACATAACCCAGTACTCTGTACTGCTCTCTTTCGTGGTTTAATATAAAATGTCTTTTCATTTTTGTAGTTAAAAACTTGAAGTGGGGAGTTCTAAATAAATGTACATTGCAGCTTTAAATATGTATTTTAACTGTAAAATTCATGTATATAATCTTACCTGAAGTATACCTTTTCGTATTAGAAATAATCTTACATTTTATTCCAGCCTTTTCTTTCTGTACTCAAGGGAAGACAAATCTTTGTAAATTGTATGCCATTGTGTCTTGGGAAAATCCAAGTTTTAAAGTGAATAAAAACCACTACCACAAATGCTAATCATAGTAATCTCTCCTAACTCCAGGACCGGATCTCCAGTTTTGAATTCCACATTCTATACATAATGTGGTAAATCACAGAAGGACTTTGAAACAATTGGCCTCTTTAAACTCTCAAAAATACTTCTCCAGAAGTAAAATATGTGGTTGTTAAAGTGCATAGTGGGGAAAAACTAAGAATAGAAAAAAGAAGCTACTTAGAATGAAATAAAACAAATAAACCTTTCGGTGAAAAGATGAACAAGGCAGAGATCATCGTGACTTGTGATATTTTAGTTACAAGTTGATTGAATGACAAAAATATGCCAATTTCCTAAACGTGAAGAAATCTTACCTAGATTCGACGTCTCTCCGGAGTCCTGTAAGGATCCTCTCTCTCTTTCACCACCTGGGATTCCTGGTCTCTTCCTTAGAGCTCCGCACGTTTGTCATCGCAGACGGTGGACCACTACCATCCCGAGAGAGGCATCCAACATTACTAGAAGCTCCCCTTCGATTTTCTGTTTAGCTTAGCACTAACTTCTAAATTACTTAAGGGATCAGAGGCAGAGGGTGGGGGCATTCACACCCCTAAAATATTTAGAATCATACTTTACAAAGCACATGTAGGAATGAGTAATTTTATATTAGGACAAATATTTAGAATCCAGATGGTCTTACTGCTATATTCTTACCGTAGTCACATTTTTGGACAAGTAAATACACCACCACCAGAAAATAAGTGTAAGACACTGTTTTCCAGCTGGCGCCCTCTAGTGGTCAAAAAAGGAAAGACGTCTTTGAGTTAAGAGATCTGACCTGAAACATTGTGTTGTCTGCGAGTGAGTGAAGATGTTTCCAAGAATATTAATATTATACATCAGATTTGCTCCTAGAATAAAGAATAAAGGACAATGAACGAGTTGTGGTTGAGGAAGTAAGCTACCGCTTACACACTTTTTGTGTGCCTGCTTTGGGATGAAGCTGCCTCCTTTCCTGTAAAACGCAGAGTTCTTGGTAATTTCCGGGAACCCTGGATACTGGGTGCTGTCACTCATTGTGGAAAAACAGAGCCAGTGACCTGATCAAGCCTGGCGGAAGTCTGTTCTCTAACTGGCCTGGCTTTTCACATTTTAAAGCAATGAATACCCTTTCATTACACTTTAACCAACGTGAGTTAGTTATGCTCTACTTGCAGCGGAAAATATCTTGATCTATCACCTTGAAGTAGGTTATGGACTGAGGGTTGGGAAATGAAGAAAGGTTGGATAAGCAGGATTGAGCTTTAGCTATAAATTTAAGACACTGGAAAAAGAATCATGTACGAGCAATCATAGAAGAAAATAAAAGACACACTAGGATCAAACCAAGCAAAATCTTGAATGGCAAGATTAAACAGTTAGCTTTTTATTCAGTTTATTCTAAGTCATGATTACGTGTCAGTTCCTTTGCTGACTACCATGCAAACAGATAAGATACAGATATTGCTTTCACATAACTCAGATTTTAAACTAGCTTTTTAAAAAGCTAAATAATTGGACTTGGTATATTTATGAGAAATGAAATGTTTGGAAGCAGCACAGTCATGTCCCTTTGGAGGGGAAGCAGCCGAGGCGGTGACTCAGAGTCAGGGAGTCCCAGCTCAGAAAGCAGATACTGCAGTAGGCTTTGCCAGCTGGTGAAGAACGTCACAGATCTGGCCTTTCTCTGTTGTGAGGAAGAGGCTCCCAGCTCACTCAAGGTTGGGGAAATTAGACACAAACACGAAGACCAGGATTAGGACATGGGCCCTTTGCATAAATAGCTTGAAAAACATCAGCTTGAGTACCATGAGGAAATTGCTTCTGAGGATTAACTCGATTTACAGTGAACGTATATCCTTTGTCCCCAACCCAGTGCCGTGTCATTACTGTGTCATCATAACGCCAGACATTAGAAACCAAATGGAAGCGAGCGGACAGGAGGAGGTCAGCGGCAGATATATCAACCGTTAACCCTTCCGCTTCCTACCCTTGGGCCCAAGCGAGAATACGCTGGCCATTTGACACTTTCCTTCTTAGGACAGAAGCAGTGGACAATAGATTGGATGTGATTGATTTTTCTGGAAGACTTGGAAGCTAAAGGCTCCTAGATTTTGGCCACTGTGATTTTTCCTTATAAGGAAAGCTTCCTGGGTTAGAGTCCATTTTATAAACATATCAGGCTGTGAAAGCCACATACAACAGCAGTTCCACTAGTGAGAAGAGCTCGACTCCCTTAAAGTTTCCTAGAAAGCTATGCTACCAGGAGAGGTTAGAGTAAGAAGATCAGAATGATATGTGAGATTGACTTATTTCTCTCAAAGAAGCAAAGTTTTGGCGAGGGCAGAAATCAAAGCATTATTTGGTTGTGATAACACAATGCACAAATGTCTCTATCTTGTATTTTATGTTTAGTTCAGCTCTTATTTTATCAAGGTGATGAACGTACCTAGATTTAGAAGTCAAATACATATTTTTCAAGTAAGTCTTTGGAGTCATTCTATCTACTGACAATATTTGCTGTTGGGAAGCCTCACTTTAGTCAAGAAGATAAAATGTGTGTTTGTGTGTGTGTGTTGTGTGTTGTGTGTTGTGTGTGGTGGTGGTGTTTGGCACACGGTAAATGCTGTGGGCATCAGCTATTACAATTGCTATGTTGCTGTTGGTTAATTTTCAGTTTTTCATGTATCTATTGTAATCTTCCTATGAAGAGTTATTTTTTAATTCTATGTGTTTCTGTTTCTCTCTTCTGCTTTATCACTCACTCAGAAAAGATAAAAACAGGAAAACACACACACACACATATACTCTCACTTCCTATCTCTCATCCTCTCACTCATTTAATTTAAAGCAAAATTCTGATTTTGTGTAAAAAATATAATACAAATATTAAGAAACCCTCCAAGGTCACAAAATTCCCTGAAAATTCCAGCTCAAATAATCTGCCTCTTACGATGATTCTTTCCTTTTTTATTGATTTAGCACCAAATCTTTTCCCTGAGCCCCAGGTTTGCCTTATTTACTTTTTTATTTTGAGACAGCGCTCACCAAGCCCCCAGTCTGGTCTCCAATGTGTGGTCCTTCTGCTGCTCCTCCCAGAGTGCTGGGATTCCAGGCATGTGCCCTGTGTCCCACTACTTTGTGTTGGAAAGGCAAGTCCCTTTTCCCTGGTGGCTCACTAGCCCTTTGCTTTTCTAACTCATTCTACACTTTTGAGTCTGGGGTTGGGTGTTATTTCTTCAAAGAAGTGTTTCTGACATCCTAAGTAGACTTGAATTGTCCTCATTACACTTTGCCATCCTTATTAACCTTTCATAATGATTGATAGTTACAATCAAATTGTAATTCAAGAAAATTTAGGTAGTTAAGAGTTGGTCACCAATGAAAGTTTTCATTCTGTGGGAGCAAGAGCCACGCTTAGTTGGTGTGGACTCAAATCAACTTTTTAGGCACTGAATTCTGGCTCCTATGGTCTTCCTTCTTGGCAAAATTTCTTAATCTGCTGAAGTCTGAGTTTTCCCTTCAGAAATGATTATAATAACATTACTGACCTCAACCAATTTTTGTGAGGAGAAATTTAAATTCTGTATATACAACACATAACTCACAGTAGAGAAAACATCAGAAGAACCTGGAAAATGATTAATTACTATTTTTTTTTCATTACTGGTATCCAGTTAAGTGAGTGAATTAATACTGGTTGCTCCAGGTTATTTGCCCAGTCTGGGAATACAATTCCCACTACAGAATAGTGTAAGAATTCTAAGGTTCCGGGAGCCTTGTTCCTCATTAGAGATTTTCCTCTAATTGGGGAGCTAGAAACCCCAAGGGAAATACAGCTCAACACCTCATCTCAAAGTAGTTTTCACTGTTATAGCCCTCACAATTCCATTTAGAAACAGATTTAGAAAAAAAAAAAAAGGTCCAGAGAATCCAATTTGTTTCTAGCCCCAGGGGGCCTTAGGAAATGGAGAAAGGCTTCTAAGAGGTGACAAAGAAGGATTAGGGGACAACAAGTCTGGTTTCCTGGCAGGTGAAGTGTCGTTTGAGGCCACAAAACTTGCATGTGAGGAGGCATAAAATTAATCAGGACTTTGCAGCTGTCTAAGTGCTTCTCTACTGTGTAAGAAAAAAAAAAAAAAAGATCTGCTATTGAATAAACATAAAAAGACAGCCTTAAAATATGAAGGAAAATGTTTGCCACCCTCAAGATGAGTTGCTTTTCTGGGATACACAGGCCTGCTGAAGGGAGGATTTGTTTCTGCACGGCCTCGACTGCGGTAGAGATGGGTTAGAGGCAGAGCTTCATCATCAGGCTGACCCAGTTCAAAGCTGGAAGGGAAGTGGCCTTCTTTCTTACAGTGACTCATGAATCATACAGGTTTTAAATCTACTTTTGGGGAGTTGACAGTTTTGATGGTTGAAGTCATTTATATTTCCTTAAATAGAAGGAGCGGAAACAATGACAACTTTTGATGAGGAATATAATTTCAGAGCTCAAAGATCATTTAGGCTGACGCCATTAATTAAACAGTGGTTACACTGGGAGCAGATATCTGAGATTCAATTCCACACACAAAAAAGATCTATTTCATACTTACCAAGCCCCAGAGCCTCTTACCTCACATTCGAGTCACCTGCCAGGGGAAATGGTTCTTTTTAAAGTTAAGGTGTGACAGCATGCATGACGTCATGCTTCTTGGACTATAAGATCTTGAAGAATTCACTGCTACCACTGTGTTGTCCCTAGTAGTCAGAGTCTATCCTTGGATGCCATTCGTGTGGTGACCCAGAAAAATATGTTCCTTACCTCTCTCTCCTTCTCTCATTCTCTGAAACACACACACAGCATTTAATAACTGTCACGGATATGTGGATATAAAAATAGGTCTTCAAAAAAGAGTACACTTACAATATTTAGAAGAAGACCCTTGGCTCCCTTTGCTTTACCTGGCTTATGGCTTCTCCTTCAACAGCAAAGTGACTTCCCAGATGAAATATAAAACACTGGTCAGACCATGTGCACAACCAGGCCAGACCATGCGCAAGAACACCCAGCACCAAGGTGTGTTACCTCTCTGCATCACTTTCATCGAGGCAAACGACGGAGAAAATCAGCAGGGGGAGCCTCCTTTTTTCTTGTTTTGCTTTTCTTCCTTCACGTGATTGCACAATGTTTGGCTCAGTTTCAAGGACTAGGCAGAGAAGAAGGTGTTGAATTTCACTCCCCAGCTGGAGCACAAGGTCACCTCAGAGCTCTGTTTCTGGACCCCCATACCCATGAGACAACTTTAATGAGGGATTTTCTCACTGCATATTTGAAATCCTTACAAAAATCCCACCAAGACTCATGATCGGTAAAGAAAAAAAAAAAAAAGTACATGTTTTTGGACTTCTCAACGTTTTAAAGTCAATATTCCATTCATTCATTTACTCGAAAGTATTTGTTACATATCTGCTATGTGCTGGACTATATTCCAAATACTGGGGATGAAGAGGTGAACAAGAGAGACAATCTTCTGTCTGTTTTTTTTTTTTTTTCCTGGTTGGAGAGAGAAAAACAAACACACTAATGTCAACCCAATTTCTAAAAGCATATATCACTGAGTATTTATTAAAGTCCAGGAACTGTTTTAAGTGTTTATAGACAACATCTCATTTAATTCTAACTGCAGCCCTATGGAGTAGGTGTACAATAAAATGTAAAATTATATCATATGATACAATATAAGACGTGCAATTAATTATCTTGGTTTGTTCTATGTGCCTATAACTGAATACTGGAAAGTGGGTGATATATAGAGAAGAGAGGTTTATTTCTCATAGAACTGAAGGCTGGGAAGTCCAAAATAAGTGACTGCACTGGGTACAGGTGACCCTGGAACATCCTGAGAAGATGGAAGGGAAGAGGGCACTCTTAAGAGGAGGAGGAAGCCAAACCTGATTTTAATTTTACAGGGACCCACTCACAATAACCTCAGCACATATATATATATATATATATATATATATATATATATATATATATCCTGACATAATAAATAGCAGCATTAGGCTTTTCATGAGGCCAGAGCCACCATGATGTAATCACGTCTCATTACCCCCACACCCTGTACACCATTCCCTTCTGGAACTTTTAACACACGAATTTTTGAGGACATACTCAATTCACAGAAATCATAATGCAACACTTTGCAGATGAAAACTCTGTAAATTACTCAGTGTTTTGGAGCTTTCCAGTATATGATCTAGAACCTAAATTCAAAGTCATCTGAATGAAAGCACAACATTTACACTTTTGCATTTTATTCTTTAGTTCACCAGTATTATTAAACAATCACTCTGTCTTGTGTGCTGTGCCCATTGGAGGAACAGAATGGTATAAGACTCTGTTTACCATTAAGAAATATCCAGCAGGTAGAGGTCACAGATGTACAAATACACTGCTGCAATGATGTGTTAAGAGAAGTATGGCAAGGTACACTGCAGAGGTTACCAGAAAGAGAAGATGAGAAGTATCTATTCTACCCAGATAATGATATAAATTGGCAAGAGAAAGGGCTCTTGAAGTGCATCCACCAATGTACTGAACTGCTTTTTACTTAAGGGTGCTGTGCATGAAAACTAAGTCAGTTATTCAATGAAAATGGAAGAAATGAAATGGGAATGAAAAGGAGGCATCAGTGTTCTAGATAAAAATTGTTTTTGACCCACACTGTGAGAAACAGCTGACATTTCTGATATTTCTCTTTTACGTGTACATAGCAGAGTTCAGGATACCTGCTCCATCCATCCATGGAGTTGCTTGTTCTAAGTAGTATAAGAAGTGAGCAAAAAATTGCAGCATGTTTAACATTCATCAATGTGATCACAACGGTGCCTCATTTTTTAACCTTCTCTTTAGTGGGACAAAGTCATTCAGAGTTCACATTATATCTGCACAGAGCTAGGGCTCAGGTCTTTGACTCGCCCAGCCCCTGGTCCCCCACCAGTCCTCTCCTGGGTGCGTCTTCAGTAGCTGGAGTCTGGCATTATTCCTCTGGGTCTTCCAGCCCGATCCCTCATGAAATCCATGTATTCATCCAATACTTTCTAAAATTCTACTTTGAAACAGTTATGAGTGTCTTTGTCATTCCTATTACAATTTAAAAGGAGTTTTAAATTATTCTTATCTAGTCCAAAACACCAAACAGCAAAATAAGAGAAAACAATGTCAAATTTACCTAAATCTCTAACACTAAGAATTAACTCTGGTTTCCATCTTGGGAAATCTCTCTCCAAATTAACTGTTGTCTGACTTTAATGTGTGACAGAATTACCTAGGAAGCTTTATAAATTTGCACATTCTCTTGGGATTCAGGGCTTTTGGTTTAATTTATTCAGGATACCTTTAAAATTCTGAATTTAAAATATCAAGATAACTTTAAAAATATGAAGCAGTTCTGATAGGGACAGTCTGCATACCAAATCTTGAAGGAAAACCAGTAACAGACCTACTGCTGCAGGCAATACCTGATATCACATAGAACAAAGGAAAACAGATTCACATGAGTTTCCTAGCATTGAACATTGCTGCTTGACTCCTCCAGTGTCATTCCTAGCTCCTTTCTCCCTTTTGGGCTTTCCTGATGGGCACTAGAGATCCCCGGACTCCTCTCAGTCTCTCTCACAGCTACCCTTCGCCATATAACCCAGTTCTGACCAACAAGTACATTGGGGAATTCTAGTCTATTTTGTGACAGAACAGAAAGGTTCAAAGAGTACGACGATGGCCACTGCCCCCTACCCCTTTGAAATTGATGGATATCACAGGTATGACTATTTGTTGTCTTTTGAATTGCTTTGGCATTGAAATTAGGATCTTGTAATTAGGCAGGCACGCAACCTAAGCCCGCTTGTCAGACACACCCTCTTGCGAATGATCTGGAAGTGGGCACTGTTAGGGAACAAACAGGCTCTGCGTGAAGTGTCCGTGTACCGCCATGGTGGTTAATGGCTGAGGTGTCTGCATTTGGCTATCATCAATGGCTGTGGCAGTCATCTCCTGGTGGTAGTGAGATAGAATAGCCCACTCCGTCCTAGTTTACCCAGTGTTTTTAGTTTTAACCCTAAAAATCTTGTCTCCTTAGAAATCCCCTTAGCCCCAGGGAAACCTTGACAATTATTCATCTCATGGCTAATGAGATATTGCTAACACAAGTATGATAATACATGAGTTTTACTGTGTCTTTTTCTAGTTTCTACTGCTAACAGCACAGTATCCCAGAGAGGGTAAATTATTAAGAAAAAAACTTTACTTTGCCTCACCATTCAGGTCCAAATATGAGGGGTCACATTTGATTCTGCCTTCCTGCAAATAGACTTTGAAAGTAGCCCAAGATATCACATGAAAAGATCCAGGGTGCACAAGAGAGAGCTACTCAAACTGGCTTCCAGTGTAGATCTGCCCTTGAGATAACCCATTAGGTCCCTCCTGACTCCACCAAGGAGTACATGACAGTGAGGATTGAGTGTCACCATGAGTTTCAGAGGGGCCACCATACGAAAAACCATAGTATGCTGAACATGTGTCCTTGGAATGTAGTGCTAAGCCGTAACAGTGGCTACAGTTTCATGGCTCCTTCGTGATAGGTTTTTGGTACTCTCTTTGGAAACCTCTCCTGAGCTTAAGTGTTTATTTTTCTACCATTCCAACAGTTTCACAAACTGGTGACTGTTGTAAATCAGAGTCAAGCTCAGAGTAGCAAGAGTGAGGTTGTTGTTTTCACCAGAGGTCCCTAACTAATACACTTGCTTTTTTCTTCAAATACCACCATGGTTCCTGAAGTTAGAGAAACCATCTTATAACATGAAATGATGAAAGTGAGCCTAAAAACCTATAACTAAGAACAGCAAAGATACATAAAGAATGAGCTGGAGGTCTTATCAGAACAGTTGAAAAAAATGACCCAGTCCTGGAACTCTTTATCTGTTGGATCTTTAGTACTTGAGCTAATACAAGTGTGCTTTATGTGTTGTTCCTGGTTTTGGAAATTATCTGGTTTTAATCTGTCTTAACTGATATGGACTCATGATGTGCTGTGTCACCTGAATTTTTTCTCACTCAATAGTAAGTGACTTTGTATTTGTCTGATAACAATGTAGTTGGTAGCATTTATGACACTAAATCCTAAACTTCTTTGAATGTCCATTCTATTTTCTCACAATGTCCTGTTCTTTTGTGTTTTGAACTGTTTTTGTTCTATTTTTTGGTATTTGTCCTACTATGGTTTATTTGGTAACAACTCAGTAAAAGATGAGAAGATATTTGAAAGTACTGATAAACAGTAGCTACAAACTAATTGAAAAATGGTAACATTATTATGCAAAAACAGTGGATAACTTCTGCTCATTTCTGCTGCAGCCCAAATTACTGCACAAGTAAGGCAGTGCTTTGTGTCTGTGTCTGTGTGGTTCCTTTAGAACTTTATGTTCTGCTCCTGCAAAATTGTTCCTGGAAGAGACAATTATGACATTTTATATCTCTCTCAAAGAACAGCTGAGATGGTTTTCAGTTAAACAAAGTGGCTCTGGGTTGCTTTGATGAGATGACAGGAAGAGAAGAGAAGTAAAGAAAAAAATATGAGTTAAAAGGAAGGAAGGGAAGAAGGAAAGACTGAGTGAATAAAGGATCATAAATAATAAAGGAGAGAAGAAATGGGGAGGTAATTTAAAGCTCAGTATGAAGAGCAAGTGATTATGAATAGACAAGATGTGACTTGTTTACAAGCTACACTCCCTGTAGTCATCATAGCTTCAAAATATTTCAGTTAACCTTGTAATTTTTTTCTCTCTTCAATACATTAGTGACTCCATAAGATCCAAGATGACCTCCATGAGATTCAAGGTACAGAAGGAGAATCTTGCCAAGACAAGAACCCATCTGCAAGACACAGTGTTTCCACCCAAGTCCCCTTCAGCCTCGAATCTTCCTGCAGCAATGAAACAGTGAGACAGGTGTCTTCTTTCCACATTCCAAACCCATCTACCAGATTGCACGACCTATATGACTCTCCAGGGAACTTGTGGCTGATGTATAGACCTGTGGCTTTGGGAATGAGGAGTCTGAAGCCAACGTTATGTCTCATGTTGGTATCTGATTTCCCTCAGCGTGGCTTTCTCTAGAATCCTGTATCTTCACCGCACTATGTTAGTCAGAGTAAAAAAGTAAAGATCATTTACACAGTATGCCAACCTACATCACATATTTTCCAGAATAGCCTCCAAAAATAATTAGCACTGCAACTCAAATCACTGTTTACAGTGCTTTTAGGTGGCAGTTAGTTCATTTCACTTTTGAGTAGGTTTTCAAAATGTGACATTTGGATTGCCAACTTGATTGGGTTGGGAGCTGCCTAGCAGGTTAGGAAAGCACATTTCTGGGTGTATCTTTGAAGCATGACTTTGGGTACTATATCTGATGCATGGTCCCTTTCTCTCTAGCAATATTTCCTTGCTTTGCTTTCTGACTCCCATGAAGTGAGATTATTTCCACTGCTCCCTTCTGCCATGATGTTGCTGTCTTGGAACCAGTCAACCATGGACCGATACCTCAGAATCCATGAGCCAAATTAAATATCTTATGATTTAAATTGTGGGTGCCAAGTATTTGGTCCCAGAGTCAGGAAATCTGACTAATGCACAAAATAATAAATAGCTCATTGTTATATACTTGTGAATTATTTCTTCAAACATGTCTCAAGTTTTTTTAAATTATGACATGAGGAAGATAAGAAACCCTACTTTATAAAGTTCTGTTTACAAATAAAAAGTTCTGCATTTCATGAGCTTTACCCCTGTGTCTGACACATAATCAAATATTGGCCTTTCCCTCCTCACCCTACCCGTGCTAGGATAGATGTTCCTAAGGAAGTTTAATTTTTTTCCAGAACATTGGAGTGTTCTGAGAAGTCAACAATGTGATTTTTTTTCTCATAACTTCACCAGAATTTGCTATTATTTGATTGGTTGGTGATGACCATTTTTCTTGAGGTCAATGAAATCTCAGTGTCCTTTTAATTTGCATCTTTCTAATGGTCAATGATGTTGAGCATTTATTCATATATTTATTGGCCATTGGTACTTCTTTGAAGTGTCTATTTCTTTTTCTCATTTTTTGATTGTGTCTTTAAATTTGAGGATTGTAAGCTGTTTAGTTCTTTATATCTTCTAGATATTAGTCCATGTTTGTGATACATCCTAATTACATTCATTTTCAGGAGTTTATACATATACATTTTGCATCTTGATTGTTTTTTACCTCCCCTCCTCGCACTCCTCTTTCTCCTTCTTCAGATCCCATTCCTATCTCTATATTCTTCTTCCCTCTTTCCTACCATCTCTCTATCTTGCTCTTAGTTACTTTCTAGTTACTGAAACAAAATTCCTGACTCCCACAAATTAAAGAATGAAAGGTTTATTTTAGCTCACAGTTTGTAGAGGTTTCAGTCCATAGCCAGCTAGTTCCAAAGCAGACCAGCACAGAAGAGGGACACCACTGAGGAGAAACAGTTGATGGTGTGGCAGGTAGGAGACTGCAAACTGCGAGCCAGCCTCCCTTTCCTTTTGTATTCCATCAAGGCTCTAAGCCTATTGGTTGGTGCCACCCACACCGAGTGAAGTTTCTGTCTTCAGCAAAACCATTTAGCCACACCGAGAACTATACTAAACCAGTGAGTGAACTAACTTAGTACCATACACCCTTAATCCCAGTATCAAAAAGCTCCCACTGTTATGGGTTTAAAACCAGCAGAGGAGACCAAGCAGTCAATTAGAAATTTAAAAGAGCCTTTATTTAGCCAGCGGGTAGCTGGACTGCGTACTCCATGCAGGGAGATGGCAGAACAGCTGTGACCCCATACAGCAAGCAGAAGTTAAAGCAAAAAACCACATCCTGATTAGCACAGTCTCCTGTTACTCTTGGCTAAATCTAGGTAATTTCTCTTGAAACTTGGCACCTGGTACAAAGAACTTGGTTTAGCAAATACATTGTTTAACATACATATGTTCTTTTAGGGGCAAACTGACCTCGTTGTACTTCCTCTTAGTCATTTTCCACACCCTGGGGTGATCTGGGGGTTATCTTTGTGGAATTTTCCTATGTGAGCCATCACATCTGATGTGAGCATCAACTCTGAAAAGCTCCACTTAGGAGCATTGGGGCTGCAGGGCGATGTCCATAGCACTTTCTCTGTCTCTGTTTCTCTCTCTCCCTCTCTCCCTTTCTTCCAATTTTTTAAAATCCTGCTTAGGTCTTCAATTTTATTAATCATTTAAAATAGCTAGTATTTTTTCCTCAATGATGTTTTCAATCATTTTCTGATCCTATATTTTATTAATTTGTTCTCTTTATCATTCTATTCCATTGCCTATGAGATTAATTTAACTTTTCAAGTGCCTGTAGGGCAAGATTTAAGTCATTAATTTTAGTTTACTTTTTTTTCCCTTCTGTTGTTTGTGTTTTGTTTTTCAGACCAAGTCTTGCTACATAGTCTAGGCTGACCATAAAATTGAGATCCTCTTGCCTCAGTTGCCAAGTATGGGGATTACAGTTGTAAGCCACCGCACACAGCTTGCCTTACATTCTTTTCTAATGTAAGCAATTAAAATTTCAAATTTCCCTGAAAAAGTCCTCTGAATGTATCCTTACATTAAATGTTTTTGTCGTTTCTCAGTTTGAAATGTTTTAAATTTCCCATATGGTATTTTGATATATAGGTTATTTAGAAGTGTGTTGCTTAATTTCCAAATTCATGTGAGGTTTTTAGATGTATTTTGACTATTTACGTTAATTCTATTGCAGTCAGACTATTTTGTATAATTTGAAATACCTTAAATTTTTTAACTTATACAATAAGCAGTAGTATATGATCTATCTTATTAAACATTCCATATGCTTTTCCAAAGAATGAAATTTTTGCCATTTTGAGTTCATTCATCTAAAAGACATCAATTAGATTAAATTTTCAAGCATTGGATATTCTAATTTCCTGTCTATTCTATAAATTACTGAGATGCATTGTTAAAATTTTCAACTATAATTGCTTAATTTTAGTTGGAGTTTTTAAAACTTTTGCTTCAATAATTTTGAAGTTCTAATATTAGGCTTACTTGTATTTAGAACTTCTTTTAAGATATTTTGCTATATCTTCTTGATGTTTCGACCTCTTCATCTTCAAATCAATGTAGCCCCTCCACCTATATTAAAAGGTGTGTTTGTATGACATTTATTTTTTCCAGCCTTTTACTTTTAGCCTTTGAAATTTTATATTTAAATTACTTTTTGGAGTCAGCATATGTATGTAGCTTTTCTTTGTAGTCTAGCAATCTTTGCTTCTTAATTATCTTTGATTCTTAACTAAGCTACATATACTAGCTATGGTTATATAATTATCAATACAATCTGATTAAATACATATTTTCTTTTTTTTGTCTGTTTTATTTGTTCAGTATGGTTTTTCTGGTTTGTTAATCACTTATATTAATGGAATTTTTTGTTATATTCTAAAATCTCCACTAACATGTAATCTTATGCGCATTTTTTTGTACAGCTCTCTTGATGTTCACAGGAGATGGACTCCAGGACTCTCCCAGCCTCTCACAGGTGCCAAAATCCATGAATACTCAATGTGAAAAGCATCACAGTCATTGCTCATAACCCTTACACATTCTCCTGTACACTTCTAATCATCTCTGGATTACTGGTAGTGCCTAATGCAGTGTAAACGCTCTATGAATAATTGCTATGTTACAATGCTTTGGGAATAATGACAACATAAAATATCAGTACATATTCAGCACAAATACAACCACTGCAGTTCTAACTCCATGGTGAATAAAACACATGTGAGCGCTGAAGAGAGACAGGGCCTATGAAATGATGGGTGATGGATTACACCAGGGTGTATTTACACGTTGGTTCATTTGTGTGCATTCACCACAGCGCTTTGTGTCAACTTCCTTGTGGGTTTAGAAAAGTGTTTTGTTTATTGAACATTTTTAAATTCCAGCTTATTACAGGCATTATATGATTTGCAATGTAAAAGTCCCAAATTGATTTAGAAGACTCACACTGGAGTAAGATTGACCTGAATTAAATTCTTGCTCTGGTACAAATTATGTATCATGTAGAAGGATAATTAGTGCCTTCAGACCTTCATTTTTTAAGGATGAAATAAAGATAATTAAGCCTAGCTTACATGCTCCTTATGAAGGTCAAAGAAAATAACGTACATTCAATTCCAAGACTAGCATCTGCAGCTCAAGGTAACAGCAAGAAGCTGTCCTGATGGAGACGTCATGGCGATGATGAAATCAGTCAGTGAATTACACTGCCCAGTCTTCAGCTGCGTGTCCTGACTTCAAGGGCCACTGGAAACCTTGTGTTTCACAGCTTTGACCATCATTTTACAAGGGATGTGACATGAACTCTGAGATGAAAAGTACTTTGGAGGGAAGCAACACAACTTATTGAAAACTTTAATGGCTTCATAATCTGTAACTTCAAATAGTTTCACAGAAATAGTGTAAGTTTCACTGGGTCACTTCTAGTTAGTTTTCATTTCCAATTAGCAACTGTGTTTAGGTAACACTGAAAACTTTACACCTTAGGTAGTACAAAGCCAGGAATCCTGGAACATGATTTCATAGTACTTTGATTAATTTTCACCATTTTGGATTATCTAGACTTTAAATATTAATAGTATATTGTATGCACATTTTAGTAAATTAAAATGACATATTTCAGATAGCAAAAATGGAAGTGTATGTTTCCTATTCCCTCATCCTGTTCTATGGAAGCCACCAATGACATTTTACTACACCTATCTTTACTGAATATTAGAGCTCACATAAACACTAATGTTTTTGTTCAGGGAAGAAAATAATATTTTGACAATTATTTACAGGGTTTTTCATATCTCTAGGAAGGCATTATTTAGTCAGAACAGGATGTATGTTAGTTGGAACAAGTAAGATTTATTTTAAAAAGCATGAAACGACAAAGTACCATACCCGTCTTTTTAAAATTTTTATTCTTTAATACTTATCTTCTAAGATTCAAAATACAATGTGTGGGATGCTAATAGTCTTGAAGTAAAGGCATTCCATATAGTGAAAGAGTAAGTATCTATCAAATTCATTTGGACACATAAACAATTAAAAGAGATTAATCATAAGACCCAACAGGTCCACTTCTAACCAAAAGCAATGAAAACTATGTTCCCACAAAACTTGGACATGGATGGTTAAATCATAACTACTGATAATTGCCCAGGATTTTATATTGGTGAATTTTATGCTATATATTCTTAGGTCAATTAGACCGTGTTTTCAAAGAAATTCTTTCAGCTTCCATTGAACAAAACAAAAGTTCAGTCCAGGGTGCTGTTCACAGATTTCTCCCATGGTACACAGCAAACAATTTAAATTTGCCATTGAAGCTTACACAAGACAGGATTTCATATTAGGGAATAGCAAGGTATCAGCAAAGTACGGTTACAGAGAATGGTTATAAAAATGAAGTCAAAAGAGAAGGGTGTATGGATGAAATGTAGATCAAAACTTTCTTTTTCTAGATATCAGCCCAGAGACCAAACAAGCCCAGTCTGGGAACTGGCACCATGTGTGGGCCTCCTGTGGACTGGGAACAACTAGATCTGAGCTTCTCCCCATGAGTCAGTGCCATTCGTGGACCAGGGTTAGAGAGAACAATGGCCATAGCACCAAACAAGCCCAGTCTGGGAACTGGTGCCATGTGTGAACCTCTGGCAGACTGGAAACAGCCAGACCCTAGCCCCTTCCAGTGTGAGGCTGGCAGACAAGAAGTGCCCACCCCTCCAAGCAACTGGCTTATTTGGAGAAACATAGGCTGTGATGATAGTTATTGAGGTGAAATGCAACTGGATGCCTGTGGTGCTTTGGTGTTTCAACAACATTGCAGGTCTAGGGCCAGTGGTCTGATCATAGGTTCAGACGATACCGTTAAGCAATGTGTCATCTAGGGGGGGTCTCCTTCTGAGTGTTGCAACCATTGTTGATTCCCTATGGTCTTGTTGTGAGGTCCTTTGTTGTTTCCATTGTTTTGCTGGGTTGGGTTTTATTCTCTTTTGTTTTATTTGATTATGCTAAATCCCATGGCAGGAGAAGCTATTTCAAGGACAGCAAGATATATTATGGTAGCAATTTTGAATTTACTATTGGCTTGTTTTGAAGTCCTTTATCACATTCGCTCTTTTGTTTTTATTGTTTCTATTCTATTCTGTTCTGTTTGATTTATACTATGTCTGAAGTTATCTGCAGCTATTTTGAAGACATCAAGGGGTATTACGGTAACTACTGTTGATTTCATGATGTTTTGAAGTCCTGTATCTCTTACTCTTGTTTGTTTTGATTGCTTTTATTCTGCGATATACTCTAAAAAACACACACACACACTCGAAGAGACAAGCAGACACCATCAGTCCTTACTGTCAAACGCGTGTAGTGGTTTCCTGTTCTTTCAGTGGATGGTGTAAAGGTTGACAGCACTCTGTCGTTGTCACTTTTCTCTCATTACTGAGACAAAACACCCCATACTCAAATTTAGAGGGGAAAGGTTTATTTAACTCACAGTCTGTAGAGGTTTTGGTTCAAAATTGGCAGGCTCCAAGCAGGATGGTGTGGAAGACAGGCATTGCAGAGGAGAAACAGTGCATGGTGGGCAGAAGGTAGCAAAGCAACAGGGGCTCTTTCTATCCCTTATATCTTATCCAGGCAACTTAGGGAGGCAGCATTCATACCCTTGATCCTAGTTCCCTTGATCCTAGCATTGTGCCATGAATCAATTCCAGCAGCACACACTCTAGGTCCAGCCACCTCTCAGAAAACCCTGCCCATGACTGCATGAGTCTTTGGGGGAACATCTAGACACAACACGCTCTAACTTGCATTCCCTTACCTCGGTGACTTTTTGCTTGCTGTGAGAAAATGCTGGGCTGGTTGAGAAGCTAGGAGCACTGAAGAATTTTCATTTCTACAAGCAACCCACAATTCAAGAGTGATGCAAGTTGGTGGATCATGACTCTGTCTTGTTCATCTCTCCATGCAATAATTCTAGGATTTTTCAAAACACTTTCGGAGTTTTCTTAGTTGAACTGAATTCTATTTTCCCACAATGATACCTCATTGGTAAACATGTTGTTTATTTCTGGTACCACTTTCTCAATCTTTGGAGTCCCAACCTAAATAGACAGACATCCTTACTGCAATTTCTACAAGTAGGGGAACATGGAAAGCAGGGCAAATGCTGCCTAACTTTCAATTGGGAATCTAACAGGAAATTAGGAAGTTGTCTAGAAGGCTTATACTAATATAGGTCAGCCCAACACAGGTCAGAAGCAGTGAGTGGTATGATCAGATGGCTATCTGGTTGTCCTTTGCAAGTCTCTCTTAATATTTTGTGGAGTGTATCTTCAGATGAGAGCCTGAGAAGTGATATTGAGTGCACTGTGAGAGGACCACGGTGCTGTGTGTGGAACACACTGATAGTTGGACACTGGATCAGGGTATTGCTGGAGAATAGAACATAAACACAGGGGATTTGGGCTAGCAAAATCCCAAGAAGAATAGAATTGACAAGTAGAATATGCTTGCTCACGCTAAGAGGGTTATCCAAGTGAAAAGAATAGACTATAATTTCACTTGCAAAGAATGCCACCTGGGCTCCTAACAAGGAGTGTTAAAAAGCTTATTTCCCAAGAAACAGTGAACTGGATCCAGCACATATTCCAAAACCAGGAACCAGACAGCCTCCCTTACGTATGCCACACTTCTCCCCACGAACAAACCAGAACACCGTATTTGAAGCATAAGCACAAGGGAACACGGACTGAACAAGAAACTGAGCACTTTCTTCTGAGAATCACAGAAACCCACCCGAAGGTGCTTTTCACTGGTTTGGATCCAACTAAGCTGGAAACCTAGGAGCCATAACAATTTTGTTTCTTCTTAATGACCAGCAGGGGGCGATCACAATAAGAATATTGTAATTAGAGACAAAAAATGTTTTTGTTGTTTATCTCCATTTCTAGACTAAGTTAAACAAGGAACTCAGTTGTACTCAGATGCACTGTAACATGCACTGAATATGTACTCTAAAACTTAATAAAATTATTTTTTCCCAAGAAGTACAATTGAATCTCCATATTAATTTTGAATGACTTGCATTATTCCCCATGATGTAAGTAATCATTTTCCTTTTACAAACTGATATTAGTTTATTTTCCATATCTGCTTATTGAAAACAATGCAGCAATACACAAATTATTTTCACCATCACTTTTCTACTCCCGCTACAGGTCTCTATAAATTTGTATTTCTAACCATAAGGATATTTTCGTTGAATTTTAAGAGTCAGATTACTGATCAGATCATATGTAGTTTTGCATGCATGCATGTGCTTTTGTTTATTTTGAAAATTATTTCTGCAAAAGTAAAAACATGTGACTCAAAAAACCTAAATTTAACAAATATAACACCTGGCAATCATATACTACTTGGTCCTATTCAGAATTAACCTCCCTTCCCCCACCTGGAAATGTTAGGAGGAATTTCCAGCCATGCTGTAGTTCCATCTGCAAGCATTGAGGATACATTCTAAAAGAAAGGAGCTCTCAAAATTATATCTAAGAAATTTAAATGATCCATAATTCATTTTAAGATAAACATTAGTTACTGCCTGATGCTGCAAATACTCAAGTTGTGTCTTCCTTTGTGGATACTACAGATTCTCCTCCTTTGTCCTTCCTAACTAGGACATGCATTTTGAACAGAAGGGGTATTGTATGTGCTTTCTTAACATTTTATTTTGAGCGTTTTCAAATATACAAAGAGCTGAAAGTAGTATAATGAAGACAGATTTTGCAAACTGTGTAGATCTGAGTTTTCAGTAATTTGAATTAATCATTCTCCTCTGTTCATTTGTGTAGCTGATGGATCATTTGACATTATATCAGGGATGTCTGCCATTTTACCTCTGACTACTCCAATACGAATCTTTTAAGAATAAGTTTATTCCTCCTATTTAATCAAAAATCTGCTTACCAGAATTAATAGAATTAATCAGATTTAATACATCAAGCAGTGATTAATGTAATTATAATATATCCAACTGACATTTTATTAGCTTTAAAAACTTTACATTTTGAGATAATCTCACACTTATAGAAGAGTTGCAAATATTCTGTTTGCCATTTACCCAAACTTCTACTTTAAAATTTTAATCCATTGTGTTACAATTTTCAAAAGAAAGTTAATATTGATGCAATCCCATGAATTCAATTACAGACCTTGTTTTAATTTTACCAGTTTCCCCAGTAACATCCTTTTGTCTAGTCCAGGGGTCAAACCCAGGACCCAGCAGGCCCTTTACTTGCTAATCGTCTAAACAACTCAGTGTACATCACTTGTTCAATTTTTGTCTTCAATCATTTTGATCCTTTGGTAGGTTGTATCTCAGCTTGAATTTGCCTGATATTTTTCATGATTAGATGGAGGTTATGTGTTTTTTTGAAGAATACAAATTATTTTTATTTTAAAGATAGTAAGATCCAACAAAACATAACAGAATGAAGTCAATCAAAACAAAGCAGTAGAACTGGTACAGAACTTCAAAGAAAGATACTATGAAAACAATAGCTACTATAGTATATCATGTTGTTTTCAGAATAGTTTACCATTCCAACAGGTATAGTAAAATCAACTAAAAAAACACAATAAAACCAATAAAAGCAGAGTATAAAATAAGGCCAAAAATTAATCAGAATAAATCAAAACAATGAGAACAATATCGGACCTTGAAGACAAGACAGAAGAGAATCCCCCATATTTGCTACATTGCATACTGTCATCTTCTAAAGAGATGCTCAGGCTGCCAGCCCCAGACCTGCAAAATGAACAAAATAATACTAGCATTTAGTTTTTTTATGTACCTTAGTTGGTATCAATGTAGCCAGACCTCCGAACGAGCAGGTTGGTTTACGGGTGCGGCGGGGAGAGCTTTGTCCTTGATTCTTAGCCCGCGTGCCGGGAGGCATAAGCGGGGCAGAGCGGGGGTGTGTGTGCATGTTTTACTTCCTGGGGTCCACGCCAGTCGTGCAGGCCCCGGGAAGACAGACTTAGTTGTCTTCTGGTTGGAGGGGCTCAGGCCCGGTGGGGCGGGCTCCCCAGAGGCCCATTTCTTTCTCTTCCTGGGGTCCACGCAGCAAATACAAAAATTTTAAAAAACCCTAATGTGCTCTTCTCCCTGCATCATGGTGGGGTTACATGATATCAGCATGTGTTACTCTTGGTAACGTTAACCTTCGTTTTTCAGTTAAAGCATTGCCTATAATGTTCTTTTCCACTTGTAAAAATATGGTATTGGTAGAGAGTAATTCACTTAATCTTTGCATGTGTTCACCTTTATTATATCCTCCCCTTTCATTTGAGCCTGTAACGATCACTGTCACAGTTGTACATAGGCTTGACCCTCTTGTTTCTCCTACTTCTGTGAATTGGAATTTTTCAATTTATTTCCCCACATTTGTATATTTATCCAATGATCTTTGCATCAGTCTGAATTTCTAAATATCATTGTTATTTCTTCTCTTGCTCAAACTGTTTCCCGTTGGGCCCATGAGTGCCTTCAGGTTTGACATGTCCCGTAATTTGCTGAGCCCTCATTTCTGTCAGACAACACACTGTCCAAACCCTTCGTTCAGCCCTCAGAATCCACTGAGGTGACACAGTGGTCATTATCACTGCCTTGCTGTCACCTGCATGCTCTCCTAAGGGACAAAGCTAGAACATATGTACATGTGTTAACATGTACACCCATTTCTAAATTTGTTTCTATATTATCTATCAATTACCTATCTATCTGAGTTATTTTATTACCTTCAATTTCAATTTGTCATGAAGGAAGTCGTGGTTGCCTTTTCTTTTTATTGACGATGTCGTTATCTAACAGTGAAACCCAAGTTGTCATTATCTAAATTGTATTTAATTATTTCATTACCTCTAATGTGCACATAAGACATTTCAGAATAGCTAACTCACAACCTTATGAAAAACAAATTAACTTTTACAGTGCATACTTTGCATTGAGCCTTAGAGTATACAGTCAAATTATAAATTTTTCAAGAGTTACATAGGTTATAACTTTCTTCTGATGAACTTCAGAAAGAGCATAGAGATGTGCAAATATAGTTGGTGTACAGCAACACATGAGGCTCGTTTATGCAAATTCCTAATTGCTCATTTTTCCTAAAGGTAACTGTTATTCCTTCACCACTGTAGAGTAGTTTTTTGCATCTTAATGTTATATGTGTGAGATACATATGTATTAGTATTGCAAATGTAACTTTTTCTGTTGTTTCTTTCACTTACTGAAATTTATCCATGAATACATTTTTTCATTGCTATAGTAGGCCATTTGAATAATATTATACAATTTAATTCTGCACTATATTGTACTTAGAATTTTATATTATATTCAACTGGGAGTTTTAGGAATAAAGCTGCTATGGAGATTCTTTACATGTTTAGGGAAAAATGAATACTTAAGAATTGCCGAGTCATAGGGTAAGCTTGCCAGGAATTAGTAGCTCATGTCAATTTTTATAGTTTTGAACCATGGTTCATTTCTATTAGGAATGCATCATATTCCACTTACTTTTCATCCTTCTTGACACTTGATATTATCAGTTTTTCTATAGTATTCATAAGTACAGCCCATATATTTGTATTTTTGCATTTGTAATGTTCAATGATGTTGATAATCTTTCTATAGTTTTGTATAATATTATTTTTGAAATGTGTGACCAATTTCTGGCCACTTCAAAAATTATTGAACTTTTCTATTTGACTTACAGAATTTTTTTGTATGTTCAAGATATGTGTATTTGACTTTGGAAATACTTTCTATGTGCCATATATTTTCAAATTTTTAAGATTCTTTTTTGTTTATCAGAAGTTTCTAATTCTAAGGAAATCCAATTTATCTACAGCTTCTTTCATGATTACCCTTTGGCCTATACTGCATTCTCCTGATTTTGGTCAATCTCCCTTTTTCATTATTTCTTGCTAATTATACATCAGTTCTGTCATTTGTTGTAAATAATTTTTACCTTTGTCGCTTTTCTCTATGTAACTTCACTTTCTAATTTTATTATCTCCAGTAATACTATTTTAGCTCTCCCATGATTTGAAATAATTCTGTTCATTTTTCTCCTATATATTTTAGATGTAAGATTCATTAATTTTCATAATTATTGGTAATATGTACATTAATATCTCCAAATGTTTTCTATACAGAGTGATTGGGGCAGTCCCCAAATTTTGAAATGTTAACATTTGCTTTTGTTTTGAAATATTATCTAATATTCATTGGGATTTTCTCTGAGCCATGTTGAGAATTGTGTTGCTTAAATTTTGAAAATTTGAGAGATTTTTCTAATTACCTTTTGTTATTGACATCTAGCTTAATTCATTATAATCAGAAAAATTATCCAAGTTCAGTCCTTTGAGGTTAGTTTCATTAGGATGTGTTCCTTTTTGAAAAATATTTCACCAACAATTGAAGAATGGTATATATATATATTGCCATTATTAGATATAATGTTAATTGTCAAGGGTAATAATTGGATCATTTAAATTTTCTATATCCTTATTGTATTTCCCCCTGTTTGGCCATTTAATCATTAACAGCATATCAACGTCTCAAAAGAAAATGATGGGTTAACTATGCCTTTTAGTTGTATCACATAACTTTCATATTTTTTCCGTACATTGTTATATAAATGCATAATTAGAATAGCTACATATTTTACTATAAATTATCTCCATCTCTAGAATTACATCCTGTCACACAATCTACTTGGTGTGATTTTTTTTGCTTTGTTTTGTTTTTTTGTACCGGGGATTGAACTCACAACCTCATGCTCACCAGGCAGGTGTTGTGCCACTGAGCTATATCCCCAGCCCTGCTTTGTGTGATTTTAATATATACCTATTGTAAGTATTTTAGTTTTTCCAAAGTATCTTTTTCCATCTTATTACTTTCAGTTTTTCTGGGTCCTTACCTGTAATATCCCAAGAGACAACTCTGGGACTTTAATATAGATCTGGTCCTTGGTGACCTTCTACATTTAAATATTTCTCCAAACTGGGGTCAGTCTAACTTTCCCTTTCCTTATGCTACTTGTTTTTGCTTTCAAATTTCTGATTTCTTCAAGGGGAATACTCACCAAAAATCATGCTTATTTTTCCTAGTGATTGGTGTTTTGAGGTTTCCTGGCTCTGCAATTTTCAGATACTTTCATTCAAAACTGTAAATGTTTCCCCCATTTTTCCTCTAATTATTCTAAGGGAAAATCGGCTGAACAAAACTCAGGCTACTATTGATGGAAAATGTGAGTTGTTATTGCAAATTACAAATAGAGTAGTCCAATACTACCTTACCTTTCAAAGTAATGCTTTTCATGTGCTTCTCATCAATTTTCCCTGGTTAATCTGATTTTTTTCTTCCTTTTCTTTTTGCTTATATTATTGCAGTCTAACTTCTTTAGATGCCTGACTTTCTTCTTTTGCAAATAACCTAATAAAAGGCTACATATTTTCCCTAGAAACTACCCACCAGCTGGAATTAGTGCAACCCACAAAAGGAAGCAGTGAAATATTTTTGGAACGATGTGAAGAAAATCTTGTCCTAAATTCCATTTTGATTACATTTTTAACTCATAAAATACTCTAAAACGTATTATGGAACTTTCCTAGCTATATTTTTTATCTTTTCTAGTTTTATTTTATTGTAGACAGAGAAAGTTACCTGGTTGATATCAAGCATTTGAAATCTGTTCATTTTGTTTCTTTGCATTTATGACCCAGTATTTAATCAAATCCTGTAAATACTGAGAACGTGCTGGAAAGGAACTTTCTCATCTTCAGTTCTCAGCATGCTTTATGAAGGCAAATTAAGTCTCTTTTTCTAACCATGTTTTTCAAGTGGCTGCTGACTTTGGCTGACTTTGTTGCGGGTCTAGGAGGCAGCTGGTACTGTGTCAATGTAGGGAAGGTGAAACTCCATTTCCTAGAGGTCTTTTCCTAATGTGACTTCAGGTTACGTTTGCCCAAGATGCAGTCAGCAGCCGCTTTTTTCTGAACATCTTTGAGGCTTGATATGGAAAGGTGTCCGGGGGCTGCAGTCTGCGTTCACTCTCTTCTAAGTCCACTTGCTCCCCCCAGCAGTAGGCACCAAGAATGAGTGAAGTTGGCTGCACGTTTGTAGCAGCAGTAGCTTAGAGAAATAATCCCTTTTGGCACGCTGCTTCCCAAGTGCGCTGGCCCCGTCCTACACCAGCACTTGGGGCACCCACTGGCCACAGTGTGTGCACTCACAGCCGTGTCCCAGGAGGGCTCAATGGCACATCTTGCCTGGATTTCCTTTCTATTCTTTGGGCCATTGCTTCCCAGACTTTCTAAAACTTCCAAAGCCTAATTCCCTGTAACAGATCCCCATTTCCCTTCTTCTTTCTTCTTTTTTTTTTTTTTTTTTTTTGCATTACCGGGTATTGAACGCACAACTTTGTGCCTGCCAGACAGGCTCTTAACTCACTGAGCCAAACTTCTGGGTCTGGTTTTTTGAGGTAGGCTTGCACTGTGTAGCTCAGGCCGGCCTTGTGCTCGCGTTGTAGCCCGAGCCTGGCTTGAACTCACAATGCTCTGCCTACCTCAGCCTCCTGAGTGCTGGGATTAAAGACGTGTGCCACCATGCACAGCCCCATTTCCCTTCTAATAGTCTTAGTAGTTTTTCTTTGCTGATTAAATCCTACATTATACTCTGTTCTGTAAAATATTTAGGATATGATGTATTCACCTTAATTTCTCACCAGTTTGCCTTTTTCCTCCTTATTATACTGGGAAGAAAAAATACACTTAATCTGATCTTTTTTTTAATAAGCAGAAACTCAATGTCTAGAGTTCTTAGGCAGTAAGTTTTCAAAAACTTTACATATCATAGAATTAAAGCATTTGTGCAAATGTAGAAACCCAGACTGTACATGCCTTGGTACAATTCCATAATAAGCTAAGCTGATAAATTATTTGCAAGTCAGAATTGCAATGCTTTAGTTTAGGTAATGCATTATTCAAGAAATTTTCATCGCCTCAGAAGTGTAATTCCGAAGATTTTAAAAGCTACTGTCCTGGGGACTGTGTTTCTAGAGCTGGGACAGGGCCTAGGCGGGGTGGGTATGTTGCTCACGAGCGGTTCAGAGAGTGTCAGTGATGGTAACTGGGAGCTGCTTTCGGCAAAGGTGGGACTGGAAAATCACTGGAAATTGTTCCACCATGCTGTTTTTCTTCTTGCATTTTTCTGTGCATCCTCATTATCTTCCAGAGCAGAAAAAGTAAAGAAACAGTAGAAGAAAAGTTACCAACCTTTCCAATTTATCTGCCATCCAACTTCAGATACAAAGGAGCTACAGCTCTGTCAAATATGTAATTTCCTGAGCTGTGTTACATATGCATGTGTATTTTAATGTTTCTAAACAACAAAAATGATTTTAAAATATTTTAAAACATTCAGACTGAAAGATTACATTGGCATCTAACTTTAAGAATAAATTGAGTGTATGTGAAAATATAGTTTAAAATTATTACTTTATTAACTGACTGAACCTAAACCTCTTGATATATAAGGACATATTACTCAAGTCAATTTTCCCTGCATACCTGTATATCTCTCTTTCAAAACAAAAAAAAAAAAGAAAAAAGAAAAGAAAGAAAGAAAGAAAGAAATTAAAATCAGAACAAAACACTGATTTTCTAGGTCATTTCCAGTGCACAATCTCACGTATAGGAGACATCTATCTACGCAAAAACTCTGGAAACAGTTATCTCACATAAATGAAACGACACTGCATATACATTTTTGTCACTTTCTTTGATTATGCATAACATTGAAATAATTGTGCATAAAAGTTGAGTAGGAAAACTTCGTCTGGAAAAAGAATAACACAACAGTTAATAGCGGTTTCTTGTGGCAGACTTTTTAGCTTGAGCAATGGTGCTTCTTGCAATACTGTTTTTCTTAAAAACAACCTTCAGTTGCATCATAATTATTGCCAGTTAAAACAAGCACGAAAGCCCTCCTTTCAAAACATTAGATTCCCAACTGAACAAACAATACAAATTCTTTACCCTCAACCAGATCCCATCAATGGAGAACCATGGCTACTAATCGTGTCTGAAACTACAAAATCACCTGGGAACCAGGTTTTGTTTTGGCATCTCCTACTTCTCAGCTTGAGATTTCTCTAGCTTTACTCTCACCCTCACTCAGTGGCCACTGCAGGAGATCTGACTCTTCCCACACACCGTTTGTACCGGCCCCGGCATAGAGCTCCTCTCTCCCTTTAATCTTCCCTCTTCACTTCGATAGCTTGCTTTAGCTTGGCTCAAGGTGGGCCATTAAAGCCACATCATGAAATGCGGCGGGAAGAAGATGGCATTTTTACTTCATTGCAACAGCCCCTTCTGGGTGGATCTCTCCAAAATGATCCAGAGGTTTCGGCTTCAAGTGTACAAATCAAGTCGATGAACACAAGGATAAGAGAAAATATCTGAAAAAAGTTATGTGCTCTTTTGGTTTTCATTACCAAAAATTTTGTCACACAAGACCTCAAATATCCCCTGGAACATTTCTGGGAAAACAAGCACACAAACTGTGGTTTTAATGAGAGGATAAAAACAATTGCCATGCTCATAGTAACTGGTATCTGATGACCAAACGGCCTTAATTCAGCTCTCCCATAATAACCAATGAGTACTATGAGCACACAAATCTATCTCAATAAATTTGGCTCCCGATTTGGGTTGGAATACTTTCTAATGCCAGTGTTTTGCTGCATAATCAACAAAGCATGGAGAAACTCAATAGCAAATGACAAAGTGAATGCAGACTTTGTCAAGAACATCCTAAAAGGATACTACCAATCACTCATAGGAATTACCTGTTTATCTTAAAAATGATTTTCACTTTTGCTAGTTTCTCAATATGGTCTAGAAAGTCAACACTTGGTTTGTTTTAAATTGTAGTGTACAAATAACTCTGAGTTACATTTGCTTTTATTTTACATTTTAGCTCTATAAATACCTTTGAGCCATACACATTAATGCGTATACCCTGCCATAAAACAAGTTTCCTATTCTTCGTTATATTTATCAGCACAGAGGAAGGAAGCAGAATGAGCTGTGCATTATGTGTGACATTGTCATCACGCTGAGTTTGATTCTGCAGGCCAGTGATCCTCCATCTGGGCTTAGTTTATGCTAACTAACTGTTAAGAACACATTGCCTATGCATATGAAATCCTATTGCATGGGGTCATTTCATCGTAGAAAAATGCTGATAAAATCCAACCAGTAGTTGATAAATAAGAATTAGCAATACTGGGGTAATTGTCTCATAGCTTTATAAAACAAATCATCCTTAGTTCTAAGTATTTAATATTGGTCAGTAATTAATACTACCTGTCATACACTTTTATGCAATCCCATAAAATTTATTAATGTTAGATAAAGAAATGCCAGTTTAAAAATTTTTGTCGTAAAGTTTCTTTGGATGTATGTGGTAAAAGAGTAGTATTTCTTTGGAATTAAATTCCAATTTGAAACTTGAGATTCAAACACTATATAATTGGACTGTACCTCTTACTCTAGTGAAATTTATATATATACATATATATCAATTTATATATATTTACATATAGTAAATTTATATATATTTACATATGAAACAGGAATGAGAATTGTTGTACATGTATATAAGCCTAAATTTGAGAGGAATAATTTAAGAAATATATTTTTCGGTTAACAATCAAGTTTATCATCTTTTTCTTACTTCGTTGATTTTTTAGTGTTAAGTTTTACAGAAAGTTTTACACTGCATTTCTCTAATATTTGACATGTTGCATCTTGTAAAATTAACAGCCAACACTACCATTTCTCATGTGTCAAAGGCATAGGAAGAAGGCACTGAACATTGTGTAAGATGCACCAATATGAAAAGTTTGTAAACTTATTCAAAGTTTTGGAATTACTTCAAAGCGAAGAGGTCACATTTCATAAACAATTTCTATCTAACTTATACATGGAGTGCTCAAAAAAGCTTCATGATATAAAATAGGTATCACAGAAAAAAACATAATTTTCAAAAACTCAAGTGAAATGAATAAATTAATCAATATGCATTACTTCTTTATAATACTTTTCATTTGCTTGAAGACTGTTTTCCACAGATAACCACAAATCTTGAAAACACTGTTACCAACATACTACCTTTACCAGCCCTGATGTTAAGCTTATGTTGAAACTCAAGCATTTGGTCTTTTGGAGAAAACAAAAAAATAATGGTTACTGCATGTGCCCAGAAAAAGTATCTGGGGTTCTGATGAAAGATGACTCATACCAGACAATTTCAAGAAAAAGCTCCTGCTCTGATATTTATCCAACACTGCTGAATGTGTGAGTTTTCTTATGTTATGATTTTGATTTTTTATTTGCATAATTTAAACGCCAAGATTTATGTAATTCAGAAGGCCTCTTGGTTTTCCTTATTCTTGGAACATTTTTTCTTTTTTTGATGAGAGGGAGTTAAAAGCAACACAATAAAAGACCATAAAAATGTGCAGATGCATTGGAAAGCAGAGACACAGTCCGGGACTGCATTTCCTCCTGAACTGCACCCACTCCGTGATTCCTGTGTTCTGATTCTACAGGCACCTTAAACACTCGTCTACAGCACCCCAGGAAACAGCACCTGGGAAGGGTCCAGCGTATGATGTAGACAGTGGTACTCCTCCAATACCACAAACCTGTCCTCTTAATAGTACATAAAAACTCTGAGTGAAAACAGAAAGGAAAGGTAAATGGACATGTGGCCTCTGGCCTCTGGCCCTAACCCCAGAGAAAAAGGTGGAGACACAACCAGCTGTTCCCCAGTTGTGCTGATTAAATCGTGGATTTAGCCAGCTGCATTTTGTTTTCCTCGATCATGACATGCTTGGCAAATTCATTAGGATTAAGTCCCAGTTTTTCTTTTAGTTTGTTGAGCTCAAAGTCATGAAGAATCCTGACGGTCATTAACTTTTCCCGTTTGATTCTGTCCACAACATCTTTCGGAACATCGGGTATCATCCAAGCCAACAAAAACTTCACAAGAAACACAATGTGCTACAGGGAAAATAAAGGGAAACCAGAGACACCATTAGACATGTCAAAAGTTCAGCAAGAGGCGATTACAAATCTTTTCACTCATTTTTTAAAACAGAAGATACAAGGATAACCAAGAAGCTATGTTGTTCCTGTCATACAATTTTCATACACACACTGGCATCAAGTGACTTAAATATGTTCCTGTAGAAATTGCAATTGAACATGGTTATTGAATATACTCTTTATCTGAGATCTCTCTCAAAGCCTAATAAAATATCTGTATAGGAATTGGGCTGATGGTGAAGAAAGTTAGGATTTAATCTTGTAGTTGGTGATACGGTGGTTGATAGTGGAAACTAAAAAGACAAAAACAATTTATTTTAGAAGATCAGAAGAATGCAGGAGCAAGGGCAGCAAGGACATTTGAAGGCAGTAGTTTAGGGTACAATTGAAAAGAAGAGTGTTAGTCCAAATTTGCATGACAAACAATAAAATCATTAGGACCTCTCCCTATCTGTGCTCAGGTATGAGGGTGCTCCCTCCCGAAACCCCACCCAGGCAGCAGGGGAACAGTTTATTTTTACACCAGAAAGCTACACATTCAGGAACAGCACACACAGTCAGGGATGGAGTGGGGCACACACTGAAAACAACAGTGTTTAAAATGTTCAGTTTCTCACAGTGAATCACCACCGGGCCCCAAGTTCACTCACCTACCTCAGCTTTCAGAGCACAGGCGGCCAGGAAATCATCAACAGACAAGAGGTTGGAGGATTTTCCCTTGGATAAAATAACCCACACTTGTGGGAGCAGAAGCACAGGTACCAACAATTTATAAGTCTCCAAGGAGAGGGTGGACTGCCTGCCTACCTGACACTAAAACTCATCAAAGTGCCGCTTCCAGCGCACACAGGGAGAGCACAACCAGGACGAGCAGAACTAGCAACCATGCGACACATTCCCTGACATGAAGACACAAAACAAGAACGAAGAGGAAAGAGAGAAAAGACCAAAAAAAAAAAAAAAAGTGAAAATTAACTATTTGAATTTATATCTTTATAAAAGAGAGAAAAGATGGTAATCAGAATTTCAAAAGAGGCCGGGCGTGGTGGCGCACGCCTTTAATCCCAGCACTCGGGAGGCTGAGGTAGGAGGAGCGTTGTGAGTTCGAGGCCGGATTGGGCTACAACGTGAGCGCAAGGCCGGCCTGAGCTACATAGTGCGACCTTGCCTCAAAAAACCAGGGCCGGGAGTTTGGCTCAGCGACTTAAGCGCCTGCCCTGGAAGGTGCGAGGTTGTGAGTTCGATCCCCGGTGCCGCAAAAAAAAAAAAAAAAAAAAAAAAAGAATTTCAAAAGAGGAAGTATCTCATCAATAAAAGTTAGAACAGAGAGGTAGAACAAAGAAAGGAGACATTTATCACATCAGTAATTCAAGCAACTTTTCTCAATTTGAAGTGTAGGAATGTTTTCAAATCTAAGGGTCTCAGGGGTTATCCAGCATGACTGTTTTGTCAAATAGCAAGGAGCTTTCTTGTGAGGTTTCACAAAAGCAGGACTAGTGAGAGAATCCTCAAAGTTTACTGAGCTCAAAGGAAGAGACCGAAGGATCAGGCTAGCCCTGCCTTTTACAACACTACAAAGCAAATGCAGTGATGAGTTAAAAAAAAATATTCAACAATACCTACATAAATTTGACACTTTTTTTTTTTAGGGAAAACAACTTTTGTTGAGTTCTATAACAATTACATGTAAGAAAAAAATCAGTATTGAGGATTTCAAAATTGACTATGCATAATTTTTCCTAGAATAGTACTGAAACAAGTGCTTCAGCAAAGTCAGTTAGTAAACCAAACAAGATTTCTGACGAAATTTCCAGGACTAAAAGACAATCTAAATTTCTGATTGAATACATGGGAATGAAAAAATGACCAATTCCTATAAGGGTTATAGAGGGAGAGGGAAAAAGAGAAGGAAGATCAAATTATAATAAGGGAACTATATTCAGAGTAGCATACATGAAAAAAATATGATTTCTAATTATTTATAGTCATAACTAAACTTTGACAGTCATCTCTAATCCCTTATTCAAAACTCTGACAATGAACAGAAATATTGCAGAGTTGAGAGTGACAAAATACTAAAATTATATTTGGTGGAGACTCTGCATCAAACACCTGAATATTTCTGCCACAAAATAAACGACAAGTCATTCTAAAGGGAATAAAGGAATCCATTCATAATCTTAAATCAGATTAGATCAGGTAGAGATACCTAATAAATTACCAAAATGCCATTCTTTGAGATACTGGATTCAAGAATAAAAGAAGTTGTGAACTTGTACAAGTAAAACTTATGCTGCTATTATGTTGAGAAGAAAGATAAATTTCTTTATATATGTATATATATATGTGTGTGTATGTGTGTGTGTATGGACATGTGTTGGTGTGTACTGTATGAGTGTGAGTGTGTGTATAATGTATAAGATTTGACACAGTACCAGATCAAAACTTAGTATCTAAAAGTAAAAAATAAGGTGAATAATTAATATCTAAAACTAAGAAGTCTAGGCCTAATATCTAAAATCATTGCATGGAGACTTAGCCAGAGTAAGCTGTAAGAAAAACTTAGTTTTAAAAGTTGAGATGTTTACCTCTGAAGATGAGGATTTGAGGATGCAGAGAGATGTACAGAACTATTCTCTGCTTAGTCATGTAGGACTATTTCATTGTTTAACATACGTGTTTAATATTGATAATAATAAAATACATTCAACAGCACCAGACTGGGACTGCATGGGCTAAGGTCAGAATTTCTAATTATTACTGTCTTGGGCTTTCCTGCAGCTTGAAAAGTTGCCTTACTTTTATTTCTCTATCCCTTATTGCTCTTCCTGTAGTGTAATTTGTAGCAATCAGTTTGTAAGTTCATCAATACTACTTTTACTTTGGTTGCTGTCTTGGTTAATTTTCTCTCATTGTTGAGACAAAATACCTGATGCCCAGCATGAAGGAAGGAAAGGTTTATTTCTTAGAGTTCTTGGAGGTTTTAGTCCACACCGAGCTGGTTCCAATGCAGGGTGGTGTGGTTGAGGGGAAGCCATTCATGGTGGCCACAGACAGCAAGAGTGAAAGGGAGCAAAAGAGCAAAGACACGCCTTCTTCCTCAACCCTTACACTGTATGCTGGCTCCACCCCTGGGTGGGTGCAGCACTCACACCACCAATCCCAGTGCTAGACAATGAGCCAATCACCAACGCCAGACTCAGCCTTGTCCATGATTGCATGAGGCTTGACGGGGGGCCATCCAAACACAAACTACAGCAGTTATCTTTTCTCCCCTGCCTGTTCTCCATGATGTCACTGGATATTCCACAACTAGGAGGCAAAGGACAGCGGACACTCTGAGCTTGGGCAGTGACATGTGTGATCGAAATATGTGGTGACTTTTAAAAATCACAGCAAAAGACACATTGCCATTAACCCACCTCAAAACACTCCTCTCACTTTATAAACATTTATCCTCTGGTTCTCACCGCTTTCTGAAGCAGTTCTGGAAGCCCTCTTTCATGAGTGTCTTTAGTTGCTCCATCAGGGCTGCTTCCATGTCCCAAATCAATGAAAAATCTCTCCCTTTCAGGGTCATTGTGACTCTGAGGAAGATCAGAAGTCACACAGTGCTGGAGGCAGTGGACAGGTGGGAAGAGGAGGCACTGCAATGGTTTTCACCAGCCTGCCTTTCCATTAGACCGGCCTCTGCAGCAGCATTCACAGTATTTGTGATCACACCTTGTAAACACACTCATGAAAGAAGATTTCCAGAACTAATTCAGAAAGCGTCAAGAATGATGGAATAACAGTATTCAAAGGGCAGGCAAGCATTTTTAGGAGGGTTGATGACAATGTGTTTTACCATGATGTATTTCATTTAAACATTTGCTATCCCTTGCATATGTGCTGAAAACTCCCTCTAACATCAGCTGATTAGATTTAAACCAACTACTTACGATTGCTGACTATCAGATCCAGTTGGTAAAGTTAAACTCTTAAGTATAATTTGCAAGATTTTTATAATTTAAAATAGCTGATGGAACCAGGACATAATAGGCATTTTATAAAATGCTTTTCCTTTTTCCTGACATTAAGCAAAAAGGTTATATTTTTCTTATTTTCTGTCACCTTGGTATTTTTAATAGTAAATAAAACAGGCAGTCCCACTACACTGAAAAAGTCCCTACATCGCCTTGTATCACAATAAATAGGTCCATCAAAATGACTTATTGAAGGGCCAGGGGTTGAGCTCAGCAGCACAAGCATCTGCCTGGCAAGCCCAAGGCTGTGAGTTCAATCCTCGGTACCAAAAACAAACCAAAAGAACAACAACAAAAAAAAACTTATTGAGATTACGCTAACTCTCTGATTCATAGGTAGCTGTACAAATAATGTGTTTAAAAGATGAGAAAATAACTGGAATACAAGTTAAGAACATTTACTTCCATAATTATGATGAATGTCATCTTGGCAGCAAGGACATGCCAGAACTGCATATTGTGAAGGTATTTATTCTCATCCCCAGGAGGATTTCTGTAATCTCGATATCTGGAAAATGGACATAAATACAAAAAGTTAGAAGTAGCCTCAATTAAAAAGAGACTAGACCTAAACTCTTACTATTCATTGACCTCAGAAGTCAGGTCACAGGAAGGCAGTTGAGGATGCAGAGAATTTTCTCGTGACCACATAACACTTGCATGTAGTGTATCTTTAACAGAAAACTAAAGGTGAAACTTCTCTCTTGTCTTTCAAAGAGAAACTTCTCAAATGAGTTATAAAACTTTTCAGTCTTCCATTTCCTTTCTTTCTAATCCTCAAGACACTTAGTTCTATTCATCTCTGTGCCTAAAGTGATTATCGTTCATCATTAAATGTAAGAGACATTTTAATTCTTATACTATTTGACTTTCCAAAAATAGAACTGATATTGTTGATCATTTTTATTTTCTTCATTCTCTATTTTCTCTTGGAAGGGTTGACACTGCATTACTGTTTTCCTAGGCTTCTCTTGATACTCAACTTTGTAAGCTCATTATCTTCTATAAAGTCTCTAGATATTGAAACTCTTCAAAGGCAGTCTCATTGGAAAACAATAAAATCTATACATGTGACAGTAGTGCCCATGCTCAATCATTATGCTATGAATCTTTTATGCCCAAATGTAGACTACAATGTTTTTGTCTGCTTAGCTTATAACTTTTTTTTTTAAATCATTCTTTGCTGGAATCCTAAAGAAAACACTTGGTTTAAGATTTAATTGATGTTGGTGTTTGTCTGTCTGCCTGTCTCTCAGCTTAAAATTCTATAGTATAAAGACCCTCACGTCTACTGAGTACTAAAACAGCAGTTTACGGAATCCTATTTCATATTCCCCACCCAGAAAAAAGAAATCTACCTTTAAATGGGATACCTAGTGAATGATCACATTATTAATTGCTTTCTTCTCGTTTTCTTTTCTAAGGATACATAGCTAAATTCATGTAACACACATAATATAAACATGGTGTACAATGCATCAATATTACAACTTGAGACCATGAGGCATTTATTGGTGAGGAAATTTTTTGAAAAAAGTAGAAAATAAGATACTGCAAAGTCAACAGGATCATTATCTGTAATATTCTCTTCTTTTATACAAGTAAACCTTTGACATTATAAGGCAGGAAAGCATTGAATAATTTAAGAACTACGTTCAAACAGTAAGATTAAAATCTAGGCCAAAAAACATACCTGCAAGTGGTGAAGTCTCGTTTATCCAGCGGTACAGTGTGGTTTGGAAAATCAGCGATCAGGAACACTGACAGACTGTTGTTGACATAGCCACTCAAAGGCTCTGTGGTATTTGTAGAGTAAGCATAGTAGTAAACTAGACGGGGGATGATGTCGGATGTAAACGCCACAATAAAAGCCTGAATGACAAAGCAAGATCTTGAGCTGTAAAAAGGTGGATCTGTGTACCTTTCAATCCCGTAAGTCTAGGTACAAACTAATGAACACATTATAATTAATCATAGTAACATGCCACTCTGGTCTACAGTGTGAAACAGCTCATTTATAGTACTGAATAAATATTCCAAGATTTCATAGCTAAAAGTGGCTAAGTTGAAAATTTAAACTAAATGCATCTGTCTCAAAAAAACAAACAAACAAAAAATACAAAACAACTTGCCTTTTCCTTACTACTTCTTACCTTTCCATTTGTGTCAGTTTACACAATGTTCCATTTGTGTTCTATGATCCCTAACTGAATTCTCTTCGTGCAGTGTGCTGGATTGGGTTGATGGTAGGGAATAGAACTATAAAGACTTTGCACTGGGAAACTTCCCACAGCTCACTACAGTCTGACTCCACGGGGGATGTAATTTTCTAAAACTTATGTGGGCTCCAAACTTGTATAAATGACTTATTTCCTTTAAAATAGGTGAGTTCATCTGAAACCTTCTCATTTTGGCATCTAAATTTTTAGTGTTAAAATTTGTGAATTTATTATTACTTTCATGGCTGTTATCCATTCAAATTATCTATTCCTTACTGAATGAATTTGGCATTTTTATTTTTTATAAAAGTGCTAATTTCTAAGAGATCAATTTTTAGAATAAAGGGGTACATAGCAGTCTTCCATATTTTTCAGGGTTTTGCATGGTTTATGTCTTTTCAACAAAGTAACTCTTGACTTAGCGATTGTGTTATTTTTGGTTCTAAATTTGACTCACGATTTTTATTTTTTTACTACTTTCTACTAATTTGCTTTATATGTTTTCTTTGTTTTAAATCACAGCTCAGCTCATGTTTTCCAGGATCGCGCTCATCCTCTTGTTTTCTTCTTCTTAAATAAACACATTTATAAATACGGGTTTTGCTGTAATTACAGCTTTGCACATTTACATAGGTTCTCACTTTATAGGCTCTGCCTCTATAATTTCAATTCTATTTCTTTTTGATGAAGTAGTAAAAATGTTAAACAGTTGGGCTTTCCCTTTTGATTATCCTTTTGAATTCAATATTTAAAGCACAACTGCAGATGGATATGCACTGTAAGCTCTGTAGTTTTGGGAATTCAGTATTTGACAATTTTTATGTAAATGCACTACACGCATAAATAAATGTTTGCTCTGATTGTGGTATATAAACACACGTATAATCAATCTTCAATGGATTATTCAGATATTTTATATCAATACTTATTTTTATCTAATTGGTCATATAGTAAGAAATGCTATCATGAAGTTTTGATAAATGGTTTTATAATTTTCCTTGTATTTTTCAGAGTATGCATGTCATAGATTTCTCTTTATTATTCACTGCATAAAAGTTTAGGATGTTTTGTGTTTATGGCCTACCACCATGAGGGAATAAGCATAAATAAAGAATGAATTAAGCATCATTCACTTGTCTCCAGTCCCTAGGAAGCAAAGAAACTGCAAAGTAATCCCAATGAAACAGGTCCACTTACATTAGTTGCAACCGACAGCACCGCCATGCCGGCAAGAATGTCCTGCCAGACGCCTATGCTGTGCGCTTTGGCAGCTACAGGTCTCCTGTACTGAGTCGTGAGTTTCCAGGCATCCACACGGATCTCTACAATGTTATTTATGAGGGCAAAAAGAGGGGCCAAAGGAAAAGAGGCCACAAATAGTGTGACAAATCCAAATTGGATCACTGAAGAGAGAAGAACAAGAAAAATATACAGTCATGATTGTGGAGAGAAGGGGATTCTTGATACTCAAATTCTTTCATTGGGAAGAGTGCAACACAGTCAGACAATTCACGTCTCTTTCCATCTGCCTCCTGACAAGGGAGGTGTGATTTATTTACCTTTCAGAACTGGATGAAAGAACTAAGATCAGAGTTCAGTTTTGTCCTTGTTCTACCTTGTGAGAACCACTTGTATGAAGAAAGAATTTATTCTTCTTTGCCTTCCATTATGCGTAAGTTTAAATTCACGCTGGTCTAGCCATTTTGGTTTTACTGGCGATTAGATTTGTGCTGGATAACTAAATATCTCTTCCTGCAAATCTATGATGTCTGATTCATTTGCATGCTTTCAGTGACTGGGTGTGTGTGTGTGTGTGTGTAAATTTTCATATATATATGCACACAATATAAGTGTGTATATATGCAAACCAAATGAAACAAACTAGACATAGAAGGTTAAATATCATGTAGTTTCTCTTCTATGAGAAATTCAAGGTATATATAAGCTAGAAAGCAAAATATAAGAAAGACAATAGAAAACAGAGAGACAGACTGAGGAGATGGGAAAGGGATGTAAGGATGGGGAAGGTGAGGAAGGGGGTGAAGATGTGATATGTGTATGTCCCAATACCCAACAGTGCATGTATTCATTATGTATTGCGAGCCTTTACTAATAATAAATTTTTTAAAAATACAAATTTTACAGAAAAAGATATTTGTTAAGGCCCTAGTATCTTACCCTCTCTTCCCAAATAAGTTTTTTTCTCTCACCTCATTAAGACTTAGTTGAGGGTTCCAAGCTGACTTCTCATTTTTGTTCTTTGGTTTCTAATAATACTAAGGGAACCCACGCAACTGACAGCCTGGACTTTCCATACAAGCAAAGGAAAAACAATACAGAAATGGTTTTCCAGTAAGGAAGAAAGATTATTTTCACCAAACCCTTTATTTTTAAATGAATCCTCAGTATCTTTGGACTTCGGTTTTTATCCCAAGATTGCAACAGTCTTGTTATTAAGTTACAAATACACACTGACACTTTTCCCTTTGGCTTTCTTCACTAAACAAATATAAAACAAAGAGGAGATATCAAGTAGAGGCAGCATGAATTAGGGCATTCAAATCTACATCTCTAGCTAGAATCTTTGTGGCTCATAGAAAATTAACTGGATTATCTAACTTTCAGTCTCCTCAAAAAATAAAATATGCCAAGTAATGAGTAAATAATTATCTTGACATTAGAGATGATGTAGGAAAGTTTCCAGGATAAATTAATTTAGCTGCATCTCATAAAACGGTAGTTAATCTTGTTATGAAAACTTCCAAAACAAGATAACAGGAAATGAACAATGGTTACTATAATGTCTCATTCACTGTGTTGTTTTGTTTGAATTTATTGCATGGGAAGGTATGGGCAACTATTTTGAAGAAAACAAGAGACATTATGGCAGACACTATTGATTTCCTGTTGTCTTGTTTTGAAGTCTTCTGTTGCTTGCATTGTTCTGTTCTCATTTGCTTTGTTCTATTTTGTTTTGTTTTATTCTCTTTAAGATAAAAATAATTAAAAAACAAAACCCTTCCATGTCCTGTTTTAATTTCAATACTAATGCTATGCATTTCTCATTTTCAGCCTAGATCTCACTTACATAACTGCATTAGTGGTGTATTTTCCAACCCAACCTAAAGGATATACTATAAATGATTTCAGGCTTTGGAGATGCTTTTTTTTTAATTTATTTTCTTTCCAAGTAGTAATTGAGGCAGAGGAAAGAAAAAGATGATCATTAAAACAAACATTAACTTAGAGAAAGAAGTTAAAATACCATTCTTATTTGATTTGGTTCAACAGCATTAATAGTTAATTGACAAGAAAAGATGTCTTTAAGGTTGGCATTTTGTTGTTGTTGTGGTACTGGGAAGTGAACTCAGGACTTTGCACTTGGCACGCAGGCACTGTGACACTGAACTACATCCCTAGCCCAAGGTTGGTGTTTCAAAAGTAAATTTTATTCTACATTCTCCTCAGTGGGACAGGGACCTTATGAATCATTCTCTGGACTTCCATTCATTCATCCTTTTACCCACAATACAGTGGCATTAAGCACCTACTGCATGCATGGCAGAAAGAAATATTAAGGGATAAACAATACACTTATTTTATTCAGGTTGGCCCTATGCTTCATAACACTGATTGAAAATTACCTGTTTCTAAGTACTCATAGAATAACCCAAGCTGTCCAAAAGACTGAAGGTCATGATCCTGTTCCCAGCGACTATACAGTTTCTCAGAGTTGGTCCGAGCTTTTCTACGTCTCCACCAATTAAAAGCCAAGCTGTTGGAAGTGATCAAAGTAAACACATGAAAGAGAGCTAAATAGAAAGAATGCAGGAAGTTGGTATGTTAAAATCTGAAATGACACCAAGAAAAGATAAATAATTTAGTATCAAACAACAAGGAGATACATGACTTGAACTAAAATCCAACTCAAAATCTAGTGTTCTTCTCATTACACATATTAATTATTTTTTATTTCTAGGGTGATTAAGAAAACAAGATAATCTTACCTGTCCTCACTGATCTATACGTACTCAGAGACATTGTTCTACGTATCTATTTTATGCCAGTACTATACTGGTTTTGTTACAGACTCTGTAGTATATTTTGAAGTCAGGTATTGTGATATTACCAGAATTTTAGGGAACATCTGGATTATTATGACTATTCTGGGTCTTTTGATATTCCATGTAAATTTTTGGATTCTTTTCCCTAGTTTTTGAAAAATGTCATTATATTTATTCAGGATTGCATATACTGTGTGTAGCACTTTCAGTAGCATGATCATTCTAACAATACTGGGAAACATGAAGGTCTTTCCTTCTTCAAGTATCTTTAATTTTTTCATTCAATGTTCTACACATATTGTAGTAAAGGTCTTTAACCTTTCTGGTTATATTGTTTCCTAATTAAAGTATTTAACCTTTGTGAGTATAATTATTTTCCTGACTTTTCTCTCAGCTAATTAACAATTGGTGCAAGGAATCTGTTGATTTTTAAGGTTAATTTTATGTCCTGATATTTTGGTACATTTATCAGGTATAAAAGTTTTTTACAGTCTTCTAAGTATAGGGTGATAGCATCAACAATTAAGTGTTGTTTAACTTCTTACTTTCCTACTTGTATCTTTTTCACCTTTGTCTTGCACAGTCATTTTGGTTAAAATTCCTAGTACTACACTGAATAAGAGTGGTAAAAGTAGACATATTTGTTTCTGATTGAGAGGAAAAGTGTTTAGATTTTTCCCATTCAATATGATGTAAACTGTGAGATTTTCACAGCAGGCAATCTTATGTTGAGGGATGATTCTTGTAAACCACATTCTTCAGTTTTTCTGATGAAAATATATTGAATTATCTTAAAGGCTTTCTGTGTATCAAATCACAAGATGTGTTTCTTATCACCAAGTCTATTTACGTGATATATTCATTTTGAACCATCCTTGCATCCTTTGAATCAAGTCAACTTGATCATGGTATGTGATGCTGTAATACCCCTCCTTACGTCTCTATTTGTATTGATTTGGGTTTCTCTTTTTGGCTAGTAAAGCTAATGGCTAATCAATCTTATCCTTTCAAAGGATCAATTTGTTCTTATATTGAAACTTTGTATTTACATTTAGTACCTATTTCATTATTTTCAGCTCTGATATTTATTATTTCCTTCTACTGGGTTTGGTTTTGGCATGCTATTGTTTTTCTAATGCCTTGAGATGTACCCTTATCTTACTTATATGAGTTCTTTCTCATTTGTAATGTAAGCACTCAGAGATATGCACTTTCTTCTAAGTACTGCCTTCAATGTATCCCAGAGATTCTGGTAAGTTGGGTTTCCATTTCCATTTGCTTTTAGGAATTTTAAAAATTTCCCTCTCAATTTCATCAATGACTGATTGCTCAACAATGAGTTGCTCCATTTTGTTTTGTTTTGTTTTGTTTGATTTTATTGTATTTAATGGCATGGGCAGCTATCTCAAAGACAAGAAAATATATTATGGCAGCCATTATTGATTTTCTGTTGTCTTGTTTCAAAGCCCTGTATTGCCTTCATTGCTTTGTTTTGATTGATTTTTTAATTTGTTTTGTTTTGTTTGATTTTATTATGTCTGATGGCATAGGCAGCTACTTTGAAGATAATGAGAGGCATTATTGTAGCCATTGTTGTTTTCCTATTATCTTGTTCTGAAATCCTGTATTGCTTTCATTGTTTTGTTTTGATTGCTTTTATTTTGTTCTGTTTTGTTTGATTTTGTTATGTCCAATGGTCTAGTTATGCTGAAGATAACAAGAGGCATTATGGTAGCCATTACTGATTTCCTTTTATCTTGTTTTGAAGTCATGTATCACATTCATTGTTTTGTTTTGATTGACTCTATTCTGTTTTATTTTGCTTGGTTTTATTCTCTTCAGAGTAAAAAAAAAAAACAACTCATCTTGTACTGTACAATATAGGGGTAGCTTAGTAATGTTTTCAAATTCACTAGTGTGTTTTCTTTGTGTATGTTTGTTTGTTGATACAATGGTCCTGCTACACCACAGACTGACCTTGAACTTAGTATGTAGCTAAGGCTCACCTCATACTCACTACGTAGCTCAGGTTGACCTTGAACTCACAATCCTCTGGCCTCAGCCTCTCAAAGTGCTGTAATTACATGCATTGTGCCACTATCCCTGGCTTACTTATTCATTCTTAAACTGTGTCTGGTGTTGACTTGTACTCTGGAATTGTCTCATCTATTGTACTTAGTATTTAAAGTGACACTTTCATTTATATATAACCAATTCCTTCACAAATTAAGCTTTTGATTCTATGTCTGCCCCATTTTATTTAATTACTTCCTATCCCATTTTAAAAACAGCAGCACTTCCCTTTATGTCTTTAATATTATTACATAATTTGTATGGGCTTTCCCAGAATCATCTAGTTAAAATCATCATCTAGAATGTCTTCTTTTCTAAAAGGTGATTTGGTTAGCTCTCTGCAGAATTAACTGTCATGCTGTATTTTGCCAATCTGGCTTGTATACAGGCTGAGGGTATGTTTTTACAATTTGGATTTTTTTAAAAATAATTTCCCATGTCACTCCTTCTTTTTGCATTATTTTCCCATGCTCTTCTGTTTGGTTTAGAGGCTGCTTCCATTCTGTTCTCAGTTTCTCAATCTAGAGCTAACAGTTAACAATACAAGTTTACTATTATTTTCCTGGAACACAATGTATGCAGTCAAGAAACTAGGAGGCTGGGCTGAAGCCTCCCACTGTTTGTAAAAATAAGTCCACATGTATCTGCTGCTGGCTCATGAAACAGAATCCTACACAGGGCTATAAAGCCCTGTGTGTTGTTAGGGGATGCAGGGAGAATGTTTTCAACATTGTTTCATAAATAAGAGAAGAAGCCCAGTCCCTGGGTTCAAGGCAATTAACCTGGGCAGTCTCTCGTCTTCAATGGGACTCTGTTAATCTATTCTGACACTGTCATTTCAAAGAGTTCTGCAAAACCATGCAATTATGGTTTTAAGATTCTTTACCTTTTGCTTATGAAAGTGTTCATCTAATATTTGAGGTCAACTATCATTTTAGTTTTCTCTTTGTATAATGTATTCATGATTGCTATGGTTTTGGATCAAAGAGCAACCCTTTCACATGGTAACCTAAAACTTACTCAGCATTTTATTGACAGCAATATTTATGTCTAGATGAAACAACAAACGATATTTTTATAAAGTTCAACCTTTAGTAACATTATGAAATACACTGCACATGTAGAGCAATCTACAAAGTGTATTACACCTAGATTTTCTTGTGAAATGCTTGTGGAAGATAGGAATAATTAGTTTTTCTCTATTTCACTGAGGCAACAGACCCCATAAGCAAAACATCATATTGTAGTCAATAATTACATTCAACTGAAAAAAGAATAAAATGTGAGACTTTGTTAACCATGGACTTCAATAATAAATAAATTAACAAATAAATAAATCTAAAGCCTATGTAATTTTAGTGCATCTTTCACTCTTGATTAAAAATATTTTAAATAACTTGTAACAAAGGCACCAAAATAAAACAAATTTCATCCTCTTCCAAGGAAACCTTTTGTGCTTACTTAAATCAAATAAAGCAAAAACACAGGTAAATCATACATACGGATAAATGGCTTCCTTAATGTTCGTGAAAATCTGTTTCCCGATCATTATGATGGTCAACTGGGTTGTCAGTTCTACTAAACAGCCCCCAGGGTCACACTAGTTGGAAGCAAAGAGGGGGGGACAGTGAATGATGTAAGACAGAATTCTGCAACTAAAAGAAATCCTAAAGCATTACTTTAGATAAAGATTTTAGTTGGGGAAAGTATATTAAAGAGATTGAAGAGATATTTAGCCAAATAGTTCCAAGCATGATTGTAGACCAGTTCCAGGCTAGTCACAGTAGATTCATGTGTAAATTGTCTTTACGGGGGTCTAAATCCTACACAGTTCTGAATCTTTATGTGTGACCTGAAATCAAAGGTCAGTATGTTCTCCATGTAATCTGGATGTTCAACCAGGATTGGAGATAATTGACCCTGTCCAACTCCATAGCCCAGAGTGAAGTCTTTTCTTCAGAAAGTGATCATGAATCAACCCTTTAGGAATAAAGATATTACTTATTTCACACTTGATGTTTTACAACTGAGTCATAGGCATCATTATAAATTCTTACACGATGGAACTCAAAATTCTAACAGATGAAAAGGCTCATCTGTGGACCCTCACTGTCTGGATTTCTCTTGCAACTTGGTTAACATTTGAGTTAGGGCTGGGCACACACACACACACACCCACACACAAATTCTTAGTTAATAATGAGTGATTGAAGATATATAGCTCAGCTCTCAAGAGAATCCTTACCTCTTCACTTCTCCACACATTAAACAAATATGTGTATTTTCCAGGATAGCCCACAAACTTCCCTTTAAAGAAAGCTACGTAGAAGCAAGATGAGTAAAAATTCACAAACTGAAACAGGAACATTTTCAACGTAAGACTGCTCTCGTATTCTTGGTAAGTTCGAGGAAGTTCTGTTAAGTGAAAAACACCCAGGTTAGTGCACTTCCCAGTTTTCTCTTGAATTCTGTACTCACTGGGACAAGGCGACACACAGTACTATTACTCTGAAGGTCTGTGGAACGGTCCCCACTCAGATCATAGAATAGCAACATAACTATGAGTTTGTTTGGGTTTTCTGTTGGCCCTTGGTGTAAATCTAACTACTGGGACAGCACAGGAAGCAGCCATGGTCACGTTTAGATAATGGAATATTTTCTAGGGGCTCATGGTCAAAATTTGGAACTGAAATTCCCTAACGCCTCTCAAGATTATCACCTGAAACTAAATGACATCATGTAAATATCTCAAATTTCTATCCTTTGTCTGTTTTCAATCAGTTTTAAACAATGTATAATTACATCATGGCTAGAGATGGTTTCCAACAGAATCAGGCTTCCCTCTCACGAATTAAGTGATGACGGCAAATGATGGTAGAAAGAGTGCACACTGTCCTTCGTTTAAAATGCATGGTTGTGATTTGTCACTTAACAAATTCTGAAGATAAGGGAATATTAAATTATCTTTATACCACACTAGAGCCACATGAAGTGCAAAAGAGGAGCAGAGTGTGCTTTTCTGAGTGGATAATTTCCCAAGAGCATAACCAAGCCAGTCAAATCCTCGATGCTTTCAGAAATACTGAAATAGCAACAGATGATTCTAAAGACACAGAGAATGTTTCCATTTTAGTGAAGTCCTGTTGCATCCCCAAAACCTCTCTAATAGGAATTCAAGTGATTTTTCACACTGGAAAAAGCTCTGACTTTTTAGTTGCCTTTAAATAAATTATCTGTTATAATTTTCTTGCTATTGCTAGCAGCAAAAATAAAACAATTGAAAGTGAACTCCCAGTTTGAAGATGGTTTGTAAGGAAGGTTAATGGGTTTCACTAGGGGCTGGGTGTAGACAGTGCACAGACTGGGGGCAGCATGTGCTTCTGGACAGAGCACTCAGAGAAGAGGTGACACCTTGGCTTGAGGCTCTGATCTCATCCTTAACTTAGCCACAAGAAGAAAAATTCTGCTCTGTGCTATTCTCTTGAATTGCATCCCTTTTTTGTTTGTGATGCCCTTTTACTTTCCTGTCTGGTTTCAGGAGAAACTTTAATACTTGAAAAAGACAATAACCCCTGATTTCAGAGATGGCAGTTGAATTACGAAGCACTGAGTGAGATTTATTTAGCAGAATTTGATGTTTTGTTCTTCCCATGATGATTTCCAAAGGCAGATACCTTCTAAGAGTCATTCATATGAAATCAAATTTTCAGTGTCTTGATCACATTCAACTTTTTACTTAGGATTCAGCTACAACCATCACAGGAAGAGTTAGACAAGAATGCTCAAAATGACTTTAGGAGTCCCAGTGCTTTCTTTTATGCCTTTTCTTCCTACTTCCAGTAGGATAGGCCTGAGTATGGCTCTTAAGTGATGATGAGGTACGAGGTGGGGTCTACCCAGAGAATAAAGCCATCTAAATTACGCACTTAGGAAATCAACTCTTTGGGAAAGAGAGAATCCCTGCACATGTACAGCATTGGTAGGAACCCAGTTTCAAGTCACCAGATCGGGCTAGCTTACCCATTTTTGTAATCCATGCAGATATTTTTTCATAAAAGAAATTCAAGATCAAGATGACAATAAAGTTCAAGCAGGATCCTGTGAGTGATGTGGCCAGCTGAGGAGTGAAGAACTGTTTGACTTCCTGTAAGGTTGTTTCACTCTCCATGAAGCTTGCAAAGGCAGCAAAGACTGACAGGCGGTACACGATCACAGCCACCATGCTGCTGATCACAAGAGCCATCTGGGAAAAAAAATAAACCGGTCACATTGGCCTTGGGATCTGTGCCATGCCTACTGATCTGAAACATATACCACTCTCATCATCCTGCTGTATTAGCTTCAGCAGCCCTGACATCCAAAGTAAACTGTGTCAGTCTGAGTTTGTTATTTAGCAAATTAATAGATGTTGGGAAACGGACACTAGCAAGGTAACAGGCATTGAAGATGAATCACTAAACAGCAGCAGCAGATTAAGCATAAATAGAACAAGTGTACTCATGGCTAGGCCTCTGGCAGTTTGGCAAAGATAGACCGGATGTGAAATCCTACCCACGGTTTTGTCTCTTCTTGTAAAGTCCTCTAAGGTAAACTTTCTGTTGCCTTCTTAAAGGTTATAAAGAAGAACAGTTATGTATCAGAAAGTTTATGTGGTCATAAAAATCCAAATTATATTTGGCCTCTTTACAGAACTGAATCATTTGCTAAATCATTTCACAGTTGCTGAATCATTTTCTAGGAATAGGTCCATAGATTCTGGATAAATTCTGAACATTTTCAGCATTGCAAAAGCACAATGATAATTTCAGATCACCCATTAGAGAATTTTATTTTAAAAGTTGAAGAAGTCAACTTGAATCAAAACTAGAAACTAAAATAGAATAATCTTTCTGGAACTGCAATCCAGAATATTTCTTGTGGGGTGTCCTAAATTGATTACTGTCCCCCTTTTATTCTCTCCTGTCTCCTTTTTGTATTCTAAGCAAACACATTTCCACAAGCGTTTTTTTTTTTTTTTTTTTTTTTTTTTTTTTTTTTTTTTTTTTTTTTTTTTTTTTTTTTTTTTTTTTTTTTGTACTGAGAATTGAACTCAGGACTTTATGCTTGCCAGGCAGGTGCTGTGCCACTGAGCTAAATCCCTGGCTCCACAAGCATTTTTAAAATAGAAAAATAATAACTTTAGCAAGATATGCTAAAATTAAAATGTGTGTGCACTGAAGGATTTAAACTATAGTCTATGACTTTTAATTTTTTAAATTTAATTTTATTAGTTTATTTTTACTTGTGTTTGTTTGCAGTATATGACGATTACATTTATTGTGGGTAGTTTGTGCATATATATAAAATACATCTTAATTCTTTTTTTGTCTCTTTCTTCTCCCATTCCTGTCTGTTCTCTCCAACTCTTTTTTTTTTTTTTTTTTTTTTTTTTTTTTTTTTTTTTTTTTTTTTTTTTTTTTTTTTTTTTTTTGGTACCGACCGGGATTGAACTCACAACCTCACATCTGTAGACAGGCACTTCTGCCACTGAGCTAAATCCCCAGCCCTATTTTTTGAGACAGGGTCTCACTATGCAGTTCAGGCTGGCCTTGAACTCACTTTGTAGACCAGGCTGGTCTAGAACTCACAAGCATCCTCCCACCCCAACCTCCCCAGTGCTGGGATTAAAGGGGTGTGCCACCACTCCCAGCTTCCCTCCAACTCTTAATCCCCTTTGCATTTGAAAAAACTCCATTAATTTATACTTCCACATGCTAACCCCTCAGCAGGTCACATGGTCTCTTGCTTAAAATTACAGGTGAAGGGCTTAGATTTGGAAAGGGAGTTTTCAAATGGCAATACAGAAATCTATTAGCAAAGAGACCTGAAGAAAAATTGACTCCATCACAACAAGATATATTAATTAAATAATTCAAATAGAAGACACATTTTCTGCTTATTTCAGCAAGAGAATGAAATTCTATAGT